>JADRCC010338708.1:0-12789 GCA_019843855.1 Hylomyscus alleni | reverse complement strand
GTGGAAGAGACCACAGAGGACCCACATGAGACTACTTCAAATGATGCTTCTCACTCAGTAATTACCAAGCATGTCCTTTGAAATTAGTTTTAAAAGACAACTCGTCATGTCTCTATCCTTCCACTCTATGAAAAGTAATGTTCCTCTGTTTGTCCTACCTTCCATAGAATGCAAAAGAACTCAGCTAAAGCACACATTGAAAATAGAAGGAAAAGAAAACAAGGAAAGCCAAAGAAAACTAGTGATGGTTTGACAATCAAGGAGTTTCTTTGGGTTGGCCTTGTTAACTAAGTGAACTTTACAATGACCTTCTGTCCACATTTACAGCTTCCCTGCTGGTATAGAAGGCTTGCTCTCATGAACGCAATCCATTTTGGTGGTGGTTGTTATTTCTGTTATTCCCTTGTGTTCTGTTGTTGTCTTTTTAGCTCTAGACAGTGCATAACATAATGGAACCATTCACCATTTTTTTAATTGGGTCCATGAGTCTGCCATGAGAGGAAAGCCAGATACTGACGTTTTTCACCAGAATACCCAGCATCTTTATTGAAAATGAAGGAAAGATGCTAACTCAGGAAGACCTAATAAGGCCCTGCCCCATTGACCTTGAAAATCTATTAGAAGTCATGGCTGTAGCTGGCATTTTTTCATCAGGCCCATTTCCTGTGCCTGGCTAATGCTGGCCAGTGTGCTCATTTACTCATTATCTCTGTCTGTAGGCACTAGATTTCCTGAACCTTTTCTGTAAACTGCATAAAAATGTAGATGGATGTATTTGAATGTACTGAAGCCTCGGCAACAGGCTCAACAGGTGACGAGCACCACCATTTGTAATATGTGCCTTAACTGAAAATGGTGATGAGTATATTTTCCTCCAATTTTTTTTAAAAATGAAGATTTATTTACTACTGACTGCCCATGCATTTATTGTTTCTTTTGCAGAAACAATTATAATAGATTACTATTTTTGTAGTATTTAGCAACCAATTTTACAGACAATTAAATCATCCTAAAAGGAAGATTAATCAACTTTTAATGTGAAATTTTATTATTGATTTCACTGTAAATACACTTTATGCTACCATCAAATATGTCATCTCCAAGTTTATGTATGTTAAAATACCTATACTCATTTGCACCCATGGCTATTAAACAATTAACCCACTTTTCATGGGTAATCAACCCACAATAATTTGGTTTGAGTCTTCATTACCCAGATTAATTCAAATAAAAAAGACACTGTGAGGCAAAAATTGGATAAGTGGATACTGTCTAGTCCCAACTGTGTTAAATTTCCATAGGGATATCTGAATTGGATTTTGACAAAATACCTCTCTTGATCATAATCCCTTTAATCAAATACAATGTGATTTTTCTCTGTTTCTTAAATTGTTCTTTCATGAGTTGTGTTAATGTATTTTGATACATTAACACAAAAGTCTTTGCTTGTGTACTACAAAAGATACACAATTAAAACTTAGGTTGCTTACATTGTCAGGTTGCTTATTATATATATAAATATAAATATATAAATATAAATATATAAATATATAAATATAAATATATATATTGTTTCTCAATAAATCTTGGATTTGAGCAAAATTTTACTTTTCTTTATAGACTTTTGGTAGATAGTTCAATGATCAAGAGAATTGTCTCACCTGAGTAAAATCTGACTATTAAATAATTTGGTTCTTTCTCAAAAGTCATGCACTAACTATCTAGGAAGGTGTGGTTTTACATATAGATTTTTACCTAATATCTGTTAGTGGATAGCAGAAGGATCCATGAATATTCATCACTAAATGATTGGCAAATATTTTATGACATAAAGTTATTTAAAACAATGTTTATGGCAGCTATTTAATAACACATGTCTTTGTGTCATTAATGATTCTCTTTTTGTTTTGTTTTTTTTATTATCCTGTAAGATGCACCTTGAAAAACTAAGCTCAGCCTAACTACAAGGAATTAAATTGAATTGGCCTACATTGGTATCAGAGCACAAGTTTATTTTAAAATCTTTGTACATTACTATTTTCTTAAATGCCCATGATGCCAAGTTATAAATGTACAATAACTAAATAATGTTTAAATTCTACAAAATCATGCATAAGGAAATAAAGATGTGTAGAATTAAATTAGGTTTTAAACAGTACATTGTTGGGTTCAGTGATATAATTGTAGTTATCTGTTTTTTGTCTTGATATTTTCTATACTGTATATAGCAATGAGCTTATATTTCATTAACATGAAAAAAGTCATCAATGTAGACAGAAATGGAGAAATGCAACTCTTAAATATTCTTAGTATAAATTCATGGGCAATATAATGGTAGAAAGAATTCTTACTTACTATAAACATCCCTCCACATATGCACAAACATAATTTCAAAGCATCTTCTGCTTAGATTATTGATTTGTAGATGAAATATGGTATTGTTACTTTAAGCATTGAGCTGTACCCTTTTGCTTGTCTGCTGTATTTACAAACCTATACACAAGATAACATGGCATGGCAAAGCATAAAAAGATGGCTGGGCCATCAAACAGATGGTTTTTCATCATGCCTGTGATATCATCTAGTAAGACTCAAGAAAACATTCCAAGAAAAAGGCTAAGAAATATGAGGGAAGGAGTCTCAGTTTCAGGCTAGCTACACATTTCCTCCTCCATGTTTTTTCAACTGATATTTATGAAGAGTTCCACAATGCATTGTGCTGCAGGAACATTTTCTGGCATTCATTATGTTCTTGGATACCAATTAAGCATTCTTGATTCCATTTATATACTTAAAATACAAAGTCTTTATGTTATGATAATGGTTGATTTTGTATGCCTACATGACTACAGTAGAGGGAGCTAACAACCCTGGTCAAACCTTATGTAAACACATGGGAGGGTGTTTCTAGGAGAGTGGAACTCTGGGATCAATGGATTCTATAAAGCATATCTTCTACACTAGTATTGGTGAGCTTCCTTCAACTGATTAAGGACACAAGTAGTGCAAAAAGCAGAGAAAGTTGGAAACCCTATTGAGGGTTTTGATTTGGGACAACAGACTTTTTTGGCCTTTTCTAATTCAGACTGAAATAACTGATTGTCTTCAATTTCAAGCCTTCTCCCAGAGACTCAGCCATTTTGGGTCTCCATACTTTTCAGTTTTGACTCACATTAAATCTTGTTGGCTTTTTTATTTTCGCTTTTTTAAACTCATAACACAACATACACATACACACTTACACAAACACACAATTAAACATTTTGAAGTACTAGCTAATGACTGATACCATAATTATAGTCACATAAAACTTTTGTACTCTCTAGGTAAATTATAAAATTGAAATTTTTTGAAATGATTTTCTTATCTTTTAAAAACAAAATAAAATATAAGATAATGGGAGTGGGGGTTTGGTGCCCTCAGAGAAGCAGAGGGGATGGTGTGGGTGGGGACTAGGAAGGAGGATAACATTTGAAATCTAAATAAATAAAATAATCAATAAAATATTAAAAAAGAAAACTGTCAGGTAAAAGTTGGACAAAAGAAGCCAGCAGAAAAATAAAAGATCCCCTAAGAGAAGACATAAGAATTAGAGACCCACTTATTTGTACATTCAGAAGTTCTATAAAAATGCTAACTGAGAGTTATAGTACACATACAGAGGATCCGGTGCAGACCCTTGAAGGACCTGTGCTTGCTGCTTGAGTCTCTGTAAGTTCATATGAGCTTGACTCAGTTAAGTACCTTGTTCTTCTGGTCTTCTTTCTCCTCTGTCTCCCTTCCTTCTTCTACCTCCTCTTCCTCAGTGTTGCCTGAGCTCTGAGAGGTGGGATTTGATGAAGATATCTCACTCGGAGTTGTATCTCCTCACCCTCTATCCCTCCCTCTCTCTTTGGGTAATGTCTGGCTGTAAGTCTTTGTATTCATTCCCATCCACTGTAGGAGGAAGCATTGTCATGATAGCTGAATAAATTACTGATCTATGAGTTCGGTAGAATATCATTAGGATGCATTTTATTGTTACTTCATCATCTCTGATTATAGCTGAATCAAGTACTGATATATGAGAACAGTAAAATATCATTAAGAGTCATTGTATTGTTACTTTAAAAAGCAAGCAAGCAAAGGAAAGCAAACAAACAAAAACTAGTAGCATTTGGTTTTACCCTAGGACTCTATTTGGACTCTGGCTCTTGGTCACCCAAGCAAGGCCATGGAGTGGGCCTTAAGTCAAATCAGAAATCAGTTGATTATTCCACATGATCTGTGGCACCATTGACTTAGCATATTTTATAGGCAGGACAGATTATCTATCAAAGGGTTTTTGGTTAGGTTGCTGTTTATTTTTCTCTTTTGGTAGCTTACATGGTTCTTTTCTATGTCATAGACACATAAAGTGGAGGAGAAGGTTGTGAAGAGCAACCACTTGTATTGACAATGGTCTAGATTGTAGATTCCTCGGCAACCACTTGGCCAATGACTCAATTAGCTGAAACCCAGTACCAGCACCGGAAGCTTCTTTCATGTGAACAGATGACTAGTAGTGGTCCTGTGTCTCTTATTACGTGGAGACTTCATTAGTAGCACTTTCCTATATTGTAGGAAGTTTCCATTGCACTAGAGATGAGAACAGATGGACCAGTTAAGAAGAGGTAGGGGGCTAGGATTAATTTCTCCCTGTACTGTTATCATTCGATATTTTTAAAAAGTCTACCTAGCATATACATCCATTGTCTCCTAGTATGCTTCAGGTGCCTCCCTCCACGACCCAAGAACTAAAAATCCACTCAAGGCAGATTATGGGAAAACATCAAAACAACACAGGGTTGCCAATTCCGTCTCTCCCATGGTGTAACTTGTTATAATTTGGAGTGTGGAAAGTGAACACAGTTCTCCTGTGATTATATGGCATTTGTATTGTCTTCAAATGCATGGTGTGTGTGCGTATGTGTATGTATGTGTGTGCATGTGTATGCGAGTGTGTGTGTGTGTGAGTGCATGTGTGTATGAGTGTGTGTGTGCATGCATGTACATGTGTGTGTGTGTGTGTGTGTAAGAAAAACTCAACTTCACTAATTTCAGATTTGCAAAGTTGGGTTTTGTATTTTGAATGTCACCCCTTGATGTTCATCCTTGTCATGCTGACTCTAATACACTGGCAGTCTACTTTGTTATTGCAGGAGTATGTGTCTGACTTATTTGTGATTGTGCCCTATTAAAGAATTTAAAGAATGCTAAAATTCTGCTATCGTTTTTCTTGGTTAAATTTTTGCACATGAGTCTTAATTATTTGTTTTTTTTGTTTCAATTTTCTACCACCAACAATTTTTGTAATGTTTCTGCATGTTCAGTCTTTTGTTCTAATTATAGAACATAGAAGATACAACATTCAAATAAAAGAATAGTTTGCTTCTCAGAACATAAACATATAAGACATAAGATATCATATAAATGTAGACACAGAAGTCTAAATAAAAATTCAAATTGGATTCAAATTTTGTAATCACAGAAAACCATGTGCTAGGATAGCTGAGGAAAATACATTTAATTACTTTTTAGCAACATTAAAGGAGTCTGAAAACACATGATACTGAGGAGGGGACTTTTAAATTTTTCTGCATTTTAAATAAATTGTAAAAATGTCTTTTGTCACTACTCTAATTTAATTGTCCATTAATTTTAGCTCCTGGAAGAATGTTTGAGCCGAAGTATAGTTTCCTTACTTTTAGGATTTTTTTTTTTTGGACAGGATATCATTTTGTAGCAAAGGTGTCCTCACATTTGAGTCTCCTATTTCAGTCTCCTGTGTGTCTTCCACTAGGACCAGTTTATTTTAGATGATTATATGAAGAAATATTGGTATCAAATGAAAGAAAAATAATACTATTTGTTCCCCAAATACACTGCTATTAATTGAGCATTTGCTATAAACTGGTATTGTCTTGGGAGCTTTAAATGCAGCCTTAGAAACACTTAGTATGCCAGATAAAATCACATGAGGATTTTAGTAAACAATCCTTGGAGATGAGGGACAGTGCTTTTAAATTCACTGCTCATGTACTTCTCTGAAAAAGAATAACTTTCAAGTAAAGATCCACAAGAAAATATAAAACACACACACACACACACACACACTTTTGAAGCCTTCTGGAATGAAAGTATACAGAGTTTGTCAGGGTGACTGGGTAGGCTAGACGAGGAGAAGATTATTATATGTAAAGTTGTAATGGCTGCTGGTGAGATTTAGGTCAAATTAGAATTAAAATAAGCGCCAGGATGGGATGGGTGGTCACACAGTCGAATGCAGAACCTCGGACAGAAAAATATCAAAACCATAGTGAGTACTCAGTAAATGTGTGTAAAACTGGAAGATACTTTATTGTCTTTCTTTTGTTCAATGTATTCAACTACAAAGAATTATGGAAGTTAGGCATTGCTGAATACATTTTTTTAATACCAGGAATTGGGAGAGTAAGCAGAAGAATTTCAAATTTGGGGCCAACTTCAGGAATACAGGAAGATTCTGTTTAGATGTAAACATGTGCTTTTACTGAGAGGAGAACTGATTAGCCACAGCAGCTCTTGGTCAAGCACGGGCAAGTATACAGTGACTGTGGAATAGGGTGTTAAGAGATGGCTACACTTGTTGAAGAAGATAGGCTTAATTTGGCTTGCCAGGCTGAGCTTTAAATGTCTATCGCATACCGGAAAGGCATCAGGTTAGCAGCGACATTCCCAGTCCTGAAGTTTAGGATGGCAAGTCAAAAGTCATAACATGTCTACCCCGAATTTAATGGTTTAAGAGTATAACTTATTATTAATCATCAGATCTGTGGATATTTTCTGGGCTTATCTGAGTGCTTCTCTCTGAAGGCCTCTCATAGCATTCCAGACTAATGGAGGTTGTGAGTGAGGTTGTTTGAAGGCTTGAGTTAGTAAGTGAAGGCTCTACAACAGAATATGGTACAGAAACAATTCTAGCTGTTTCTTAGGAGCTCACCCAGTGTCACGTACTGAGCATCCATTTATGATCTTTCCTTGTGGTTGTGGCTTACACATTAGCTGAGTTCTACAAAGGAGATCCCAGTAACATCATACTAAAGACAACATGATTTCTTGTATAACTCTGTGTGACTCAAGTTCTGATCGGCTTAGGTTCTGGGGCCGAGATATTCTTGACGATGTGGCTGAAGACTGCAGTGCAATAGACTGGGTATTATAAAGTATATTGATACTATTACAATTGATAGGATTTAATGACACAATAGTGAGTCTTGGAATACCAAGATTTAGATACTGGACAAAGAAACAAAGACAGGATCAAATAAAAGAAAACAATTAGGAGAAAAGGTAGATGAGTGCAGAAGTCTGAGTGTAGAGGGACAAGAAAGAATTCACAAATTGTGTGAAATGCTGCTGATAATTGAAATGTTAAGACATGTAAGTGGCTTAACTTACATGAAGTCATGGGGAAAATGTATTGGTAGAGTTTGTAGAATGGCTTCCTGAGCCACCCAGAAGGACAGAACAAGAAGTTTCAAGGAGAGATTTGAAAATATTTATACCACAGAGAAGAAAGAAAACACAATATTTAGTTATAAAGATTAACAATTTGAAGTGTTTTTTTCTGGTTCCAGTCAGAGTGTATCTTTATGTTGAAGGGAATGTTGTTGAAGAGGCCCTGGATAGAAATCTCAAGTAGTCAATAAGAGCTGGTGCTTCTCTGTTCTTCAACAGGTGAGATGACAGAACTGGTAGATTAGTAGTGGGGAACAAGAACCCATAGCCATAAGCAAGAATGCAAGCAATAAAGAAGCTGATCGGAGGCAGTGCAAGCCCTGGCATCTAGGAGCTCTGCAGTGTGTGTTCAGGGTACATTGGCCAGAAACATCAACAAACAATGTGGGAGAAAATTCTGCAGTTTTTACACTAAAAAGAACTTTAAAAAATTTAAATCCATGATGGAGGAGAGAGAATTAGAGAAAGCAATATAAGGATCTAGAGAGCATGTATAGAACATGATGACATTTGTACACTTAAAATAAGACCAGTCCTACTATGTGATGTGTAGGAACCATGATATGGATTAGTGATGTAGATAATGGTAGAGAGAGGGGCCAGGAGAAATGCTTTCTTTTTAAGAAATAAAAAGAATACTGACAACACTTTGGTCTTGGACTTTGGAAAATTGTATATATGTGTATATATATATGTAAAATCTACTATGAGAATTAGAGTGTCCTTCTTACGTAATCAAAAATACATGATCGCCTTTTTAGGATTTACATCCCATAAACTTAAAAGCATTTAAAAGAAGATTTTGAAAGGGAATAGCCTGAAATATATTTGAGAAAGTAGTTATTATGGCTGAGAATATCAGCTTTTGCCTCGAACTATGAAATCATCGATCCATGAATGAGCTGCTAGCCTTCTCTGGACTGAATGACTTATGATGCATAAGTAAGATCCCTGATTCCAAAGTGCACATACTTAGAGATATAAACTGGAAGAAATTTCCATAACAAAAACATTTGAATGCTTCCTATTCAGAGGTGGAATTAAATTTTAAAAGATGTCAAAGTCTGGAAATATAGGAGCATGAGGACATTAAAGGAAAAATTACCTATAAGCATAGAAATTATTCAGAGTTCTCTGGTCTGGGTATTTAGTTTCTATTACAATTTTGGGGCTGAAATATATTTTCTAAGTATTTAGTACTTGCACATAACACATAAATTTGTTTTCAAGTATAAAATTGCAAAAATACATGAATTCATTTGAGTATATGTACTCAATATCATTATTAAAAGCCTACTTAACATAGGCATTGCATGTGCTACTGGATGTCAGTGAGTGCGAAGTCAAGACTGATTCTTCCTCTGTGGAGGCAGAACTCACGGAAGAATGGGAAATGTGCTTGCTCCTCAGTCAAAGACCAGCCAGAACATGTCGATGTGTTACATCAGGCTAGAATTAATCACTGGCCTGATGACAGTGTTATGATAATACTTAGTAAGGTGATATTAGGACCTGTTGCACAGCTGTAAATTTAGGATGCTTACAGTTTGAGACCCTGATGATCGGGCATGCCTTTGTGTGGTAGTATTTACTACATGCAGATGAATATCAAAGGAGATGGCCTGACCTTCATTCAGGAGAGCGTCTGGACCCCACAAGCAGAGCTATTTGGTACTCTACAGGATTTTCAATTGAGTCATCACAGGAAGCTGATGTGACTCTTATTCTTTGTACATGGGCTTGGGAATTGTCTCCTTACTTATGAGGAAGGGACATGGGTCAGGCTCTCATCAGGAACATCACCACTTTCTTTGTCACATATCCTGACATCATTCACTTTAAACAACAAATGAGCCTTAAATTTTCAGTTCAAGCTTTGGAGTTACTCTTGGATCATCCATCCTTGTTAATTTTAATTGCCAATGAATTATTTATCATATACACAAACACTGTATAAACCTATACAGTGTTACATGCATGCATATACATAGATGTATACCTACATAAAAATCCAGAATATATGCAAATGCACACTTATGTAAATGTGTATAAATGTTCACATTTCTTGATTTCATGTTATACTAGGACCTTATATCATATGGACCTCTAATATCTTTACCACTTGATTTTTTAATTTAATTGTACATTATGGGAAAAAAACACTCACCTGATGAAGCCCCTGTTTTTAAAAGTATGGTTTCTTCCTAAAAGGTATTATATTTCATTCTAAATAGAAATTGAATAATTAAATCCATTACTTGTGAATTCTTAGTTACTAACTCTCGAATGCTATTAAAGAGGTTTGGAGGTGGCCAAGCCTCTTCTTGGAAAGGTGCGTGACTGTAATACAGACATCTTTTCTTAGGACAAGGACTGAGGAGTTGGGTCCCCACATCGCACGACCCAGGGGGATGCTCCTGCAGAATCTCCTGGCCTTTCCAGAGGGAATGCATGGTTTACTTTCCCCTTGTGTTTGCATTCGTGATTTCACCGTTAGCAGTTTTGCTCTCACTTTGTGACAGACATTTCTTCAGAATCAGAAAAAGAAAGCTAAGGCTGTGATTCATTCTTGCTTGTCTCTGAGGATCATGGGAACAAACAAATCACCACTCCTCTGTTTGTTAATAATGGTGATGCAGTGGAGTCAATACAAGGCCCTGGTCTGGGTACGTTAGCTAACATCTGGATATACTCTTTCAATCGGAACTTAGTTCTGACAAAAAAAAAAAAAATGCCCACCAACCTGTTCCAAACAATAGTTAGATGTTTATCAAAAGATTAGAAAGGTCTTGCTGGATTTCTGTTTCCAAGATTTAATAGGAACATTCATAGGTGAGCCAAGAAAGGGTGAAGAAGTGACTCAGGTTTGCCAAGATCCCTGGGAGTTAGATCTTCTGATTAAGATATGGGGAGAAACTAGGTGCTGAAGTTAAATAATTAAATCAGCAATTCTGGGGAATATAGTTTATCATCTCTCTATACTGTAACCACAGTTGCTGCCAACCATGGTCACTTGGTTAGGTATCAATGTGCTGTCTTAGATGTTACCTGTTTCTTGCAGTTATGTTTCCTCTTTCTTGGATACTATTCACAGGTTAGCGGTAAACTGTAGAGACTGAGGGGGAAAAGGAAGAGGAAAGAGTACATTATGAACATTATTGTTAAATGTAGAAAGTTCTTTAAAGAGATTGTACATGAAAAAATGAGAAAAAGAATGTAAAACGTTTTCAGCTGTGAAAAAAATAGATGTATAAATAAAGGTAGCCTGAGTTGTCTCAGTGTCAGAGAGTGTAAACTGTACCTCTTGGTTCAGGTCTTCCTTTGCCAATTCTACACACCCTCCTTCTGGTGGTGAACATGCCTGGGCTGGCCCCAGGCAGTTTTTATAACTACTTATTATCTCACTATCATTTGTTCAAAGTTTTCTTCCTCCGATTCTCACATATAATACATTATTTTGTTTGTATGTTTGTTTGTACATAGTATAGTAGTCCGTTAATTAATCTGAACTGTTTGTTGTTCTTTCGTTGATTTTGTTCTTTTCTTTCTCTTTTGTATGGGGTAGTTAATGCTAGCGTTAATTCCTCAATCTACCTTCCTCATTCTCATTGGTTGGTTGGTTGGTTGATTGGTTGGTTGGTTGGTTGGTTTTGTTTGTTTTCATGGCAGGAACTGGTTCTTAGTTTGTAACTACAAGGTCTCTGGAACGATTTGTTTCCCAGACTGGCTTCAAATCCACGGCAATCTTCTTCCTGTTTCCAGTGAGATTACAAGTGATCTTCTGTCCTCAGGTCTTTGCTAGAATTTATTTTTATTTATTATGCTCAAGCATATTTTGACATCTCAGTGTCTTTATGAAGAGTTTAGCATTTCCCTGATAGCTAAAGATACTAAACTTTCTTGAAGTATTGGACATTTGTTCTGCTTGTTTTTTTATTAGATATTTTTATTTCTATATCATATGATATCTCTTTTCCCACTTTCCCTTCTGAAAAAAATAAAATAAAATAAAAAAAAACAAAAACAAAAACAAAAAAACCATGTTCCTTTCCCCCTTCTCCTGCTCACTGACCCACCTTCTCCCACTTCCTAGCCCTGACATTCCCCTACACTGGGGCACAGAATCTTCACAGGCCCAAGGGCTTCTCCTCCCATTGATGACTGACCGACTTGGCCATCCTCTGCTACATATGCTTCTGGAGTCATTAGTCTCACCATGTGTACTCTTTGGTTGGTGGTTTGTGGGGAGCTGGTTCTCTAAACGTGTGGAGAACTACTTCCCTACAGGAATGCTGGTTCTCTAAACGTGTGGAGAACTACTTCCCTACAGGAATGATTCCCAACTGACAGGCTAGGGGTGTGGCCACCTGTGTCTCATTTGGCTTGACCAATTAGAAACAGTTCCAGCTAATTGGCAGTTTATGACGTCATTCAGGTCTATAAAAAGCAGCTGACTCCGAGGAGTTGGGGGGCATTTTTGCCTCGAGGCATTCCAGCCTTAGGGCTTTCTTGCCTTAAGGCATTCCTGCCTTAAAAGCTTTTTTGCTTAGACACATTTTTGCCTGAAGGCAGCTTTGCCTTGGGGTTTTTGCTTAGAGACTTGGCATGGGTTTGTCCTCAGACTTGGAACTTATTGGCAATTAGCATTCATTCTAGGTAAGCTGTTTTCTCCCTCCTATTATTCTCTCGCAACATTGTTTGTTTTTTCCCCTCACCTAATGTAACTTTCCCTTAAAATAAATAAAGGCCTGATTAAGCCACCTAGGAAGGAATTGGGTCTTATGCCTTTTAATCCTGCTGGCTAGGATCCCCCAAGAGGCATAAAGACAGTGGTTTAGTTCTGGGAGCTCTGAGGGTACTAGTTAGTTCATATTGTTGTTAGTCCTAAGAGGCTGCAAACCCTCCAGCTCCTTGGGTCCTTTCTCTAGCTCCTTCATTGGGGACCTTGTACTCAGTCCAATGGATGGCTGTGAATCTCTACTTCTGTAGATCTCTCAGACACTGAGCCACCAATTAGGCAGCATACACTAGCTGGTATGAGACCCCTGACACATACACAGCAGAGAACTGAAACAAAAACTCTCACATTGAAGTTGGAACCTTTAAGTAAGCAGGAGGAAAAGAGTCCCAAGACAAGGCAAAGGAGTCAGAGATCCACTTGTTTATAGTATCAGGAGTCCAATAAAAATACTAGACTAATAGATGTAATACATATACAGATCTGATGCATATGTAATAAGCGCTATGCTTGATATTTCAGTCACTGTGAGC
>JADRCC010338632.1:0-14372 GCA_019843855.1 Hylomyscus alleni | reverse complement strand
GATTTTTTTGGTTTTGGTTGTTTATTTGGTTTTTTTTTGTTTGTTTTAGTTTGGTTTGGTTTGGTTTGGTTTTGTTAGGTAAGCCTGTTTTATCAGAGAGGACATGAAGAACATTGTACCTGTGGGCAGTCTGGGCTTTCCCAACAGGAGTAAGGTACCAACAATACTGTCAACTGAGCCACCATGAAAAAACCCTACAATCAGACTTCAATGTCTTCCTAAAGAATCTGCATTTGCATTTTAAATTACATTTCTGTATATTCATTTCCATCTTTCTTTTGGCTTTTAAAGCTGAACAGAGACTGTTAACAACAACAACAAAACAACTAGCATTTATTAGGGTGGTGGGGATAAAGTAAGTCCACACAATTTTTCCCTAAAATATTACTTCCAAATTACTTACTTCAGGAAGTCATGTTGACAGGCAGATGGATAAAGAGATGAAAGATAAAGTTTCAGAGATTCTAGGAATCTCAATGCCTGGATTTCCATTTTAGCATTTCAATTTCTTGCTAGTTAGTGAATTTCTGTGTCTAACTACATTAAAATGTTCACAGCAGAAGTACAAACACACACACACATGTATCTTATACTTGCCCTCATGCTACATGTTAAAGATTATATATTTTATCATGAAAGTACATTTATTGAATTAAATCAAATTAAACATCTCTTAAACTTTTCATTATTGACAGAGTTTCTACAAGTTACCCTGGCTTTGTTCAACAGCTCACCTTCAGTCTTATAAATACTGAACTTGATGATTTGTAAGTGATTGCTAGGTGGTAAAATATAAACAACGTTAATTCCCATTAATTAGATTGTGAACTTACTGCTTCATCTTTGAAATGGGCCAGAACCTCCCCATTCAATGATTAACATACTCGACATTCTAACGGACTCTGTCCCATGACCTTATGACTGAACAGAGGTAAAAGTTCTCTTTTTTATTTTGTGACTAAAGGACATGCTGAACAGTGAGACATGAGCCAAGAAAGAGTAGAAAGTTAGCACAACTAAACTGTCAATTTCTAATATTTCTTGAAATGGAAATGTTCAGTGGTCATTGACTCAGGTGAACTGGGAGCCTGATATTGCTGGATACTTCTAATTCTTCCTACTGGTCTACCTTGTTAGTGCATGTCTCAGGACATCCTAGTATGGTTCCAATCCAATGGTTTCTTCCATGTGTCAGTGGTGATGATGATAGAGAAAGGGAATTGTATAGGTGTGAAGCACTTTTATATGTAATTAATAAAAGATGTGTGCATTTTCATTTTTAAAGCATTTTATGGAAGATACAGATAAGACCCTGGTCTTTCTGGAGAATGTATTTCAATAGCAGACAGTATGGCTGGTATGAATCTTCAATGGAAGAAAAGAAAAGACAAAGACTCTTGTCTCAAAAGTGTTTGTATTCTAGTTAGCAAAAGAAAAGATGGGAGGTGAATAGTGGGTGGAATCATTTCTGAATTTTGGCTATCCTCTAGAACTTGATGATAGGATATCTTGCAAAGATTGCATATACTTTGGTCATTGGACATGGAAAAATAAGATTGGTACCAACTTGAAAGCTAGGGAAATTATCCAGTAGGAATATAAACCTTACAATCTATAATAATGAACAATATGTCAAGATATGTCCTCTGGTGCAATAGTGGCATGTCTGTTATGAGAGTAACCAACCTCATTTCTGGTTATGTTTAAGGCTAGCAAGGCAGAATTCCTGCTGGCACCATTAACATGGCCCAAAAACCAAGGTAAGGTAGGTCATAGGCTCAATGAAATAACCTACTCTTAAGCAGACACAGTATTTAAAGCAACTCTAAAGAGTTATCATTACACTATTGGTTAGTGCATCTCTCAGCCTTTATATGAGAAACTTCATTCTGCCATAGCTGGTGATTAACACTGAGACCCATAACTAGTCAATATGAAAAAATAGGAGATTACAGAATTCTCAGCCCTAATTGGGACACATAAATCCCACCACTTCCTCCAAAGATTCAAGAATTGACAACAGGGCTGTCTGTGAAGACTGTCTTCTCCATAACATGACCAAGATCCAGGCTGACTGAGCTATTATTTTACTCTTCTGGCTACTTTTTAGTTTTCCAACAAAGCACTAAGGCTACATCTCCTCAAAGGAAGGAAAATTCAACACTTCCTTTTCATGGGAGGAGTGCCAAATAATTCATGGGCACGGTCAATTCCCCAGAGGCCTTGTATTTTACAGGAGACCTTATGTGAATGTTAACAGTATACGACTCTGCTAGAAAATGTAAGCATTAAGCACAGCAAGGGCAAGATTTTATATTTTTGTCATGAAAACAACATTTTGACTGCTAGAGAATAATTTAGGTGACAAGATGGAACCCAGAATGACTAGTTAAGGGCTATTGTAGCTTCCTGGATATACATTAGAAAAGGGAATAGAGAGTATGTAACAAGTACAATGTGGGCGATTTGAAGTTGTCTACATTTAGAAGAGAGATGAATCAGGGTGACTCCAAAGATTTTACTAGGGACTTGAATGAATATGATAGTTTTCAGTAAGACAGGAAACAGGGGATGAAACTCTTCGTGTGTCTCATGAGACTTTCCCAATTATGCCACAGGGTAGTTATAAGGTACAAGTTATCATGACCATCTGTTCCCAACAAGAGAATAAAGTTCCCCAAACAGCTAACACCTAACCTCTTAAATAATGGGAGAATTGATCAAGAATTAGTTTTTGATATCTAATTACCATGGTTTTCCACTAAACACCACAGTGAATCATCAGTCACTGGCATCATAAACAAACTGGAAATGATCTTTTTCCTTACTTTGAAGCTACTTAATGCATATTCTCCACTACATAGAAGATCAATAAAGAAATGTAGGGGTGGGGAATGGAGCAGAAAGTGAGGGAATGGCCAGCCAATAACTGGTCCAACTTGAGACCCATCCCATGGGCAAGCACTAATCCCTAACACTATCAATGATACTCTATTATCTTTGTGGACAGGAGTCAGGCATGGTGTCCTGTGAGAGGCTCCACCCACAGCTGACTCAGACAGATGCAGATACCCACAGCCAAACAGTGGATGGATCTTGGAGACTCTTATGAAAGAACAGGAGGAAAGATTGTGGCCCCAAAGGGGATTGGAACTCCACAGGAAGACAAATTGAGTCAATTAACCTGGACCTTTGGGGCTCTCAGGGACTGTACCAAAGAGCATAGAGGGGCTGGACCTAGGCCTCCCCACTCATATGTAGCAGATGTGCAGCCTGGTCTTCATGTGGCTCCTAAATAACTGGGGCAGGGAGACTATTCCAAAAGCTTTCACCTGTATGTGGGATATGTTCTTCTGGCTGGGCTGCCTTGTCTGGTCTCAGTGAGAAAGGATGCACCTAGCCCTGCAGAGACTTGATGCGCCATGGTGGCCCATGGCCACTGGCTCAGAGGACGAGGTGAGGAACATGGGGAAAAGGATTGTGGAAGAGTGTGACTGTGAGGGGGCAGTGAGCTGGATGTAAAGTGAATAAATATTTTAAAAGACAGAAGGAAAAAAAGACAGAAGAATACAAACCACAAAAACAAACAAACAAACAAAAAACTGAACACAGGCAAAGCCTCTCTTCTTCGTGGCTGTAGAATTCCCATAGTGGGATGACTAGAGGCCCATGCATTTAGATCAAATTGAATTTACTTTCTGACTTTTACATATGGCCTTCTAGATAGACATTTTAAAGTTAAATAAAGATTTAAAAATGAATACAGGAAAAAGTATGATCTAGTAGACTAGGCTTGGAGGTTCTCTTTATTTCTGCTTTTGGCTTAAACAACATTATAAAAATTTCAGGTACTTTTTATCCCAACTTCCTCCTCATCAAAACATTAGTCTCATTAGCTACGTCATGAACATGAGATAAGGAAAGTGTTGGTATTTTTTAAAAGCTTTTCAAACCTCAAGAAAATTTTATAATTTATTATTAGTATAAATTTTTCCAAAAGCAACATTCAACATTTTAAATGTTAATTATATTGCAAACCATCTCATTATTAAGTTCTCCAAATGATACTCAAAAGCACATTGTGTTATGACTTTCTCATCGTAGGTAGAATTATATTACTGCCTCCCACTAAGCTACATTAATTAGCATGCAGTACTTGACAGAATTCTGCCAAAACACTCATCAAAAGCAGAAACCACAACATGGTAAGAAAACAAGCATGCTGTCGGAATCTTAGTCAGCAAGGCTGTCTGGAACTTCTATTCCCATACCATAACTACTAGTCAAAATTTCCTAACAATTGATACTTTGTATCTTCTGTGTTTTTGACTTTATACTGCCTTTGCCATTGTAAACATCTTCTATTTGATGAAAGGTGAAAGAATTATGTCAATACACACACACACACACACACACACACACACACACACACACCAGGTCCTGGATACCTTTCTTCTACTTTTAGCAGTGTTCCTCTACCCTCTTCTTAATATCGATTGTGGCTGTTTTAATCATGAGATTAAATGATTGGTATTGATCATTATCCAGTAATCTGAATGGCATAGGGGAAACATCAAAGCTGCCGGGACGCTTTTCTGCAGTGGCCAGGTGGGTCCCTAAACCATGCTGACACACAGACATGAAGAAGGAAAAATCAAAGCTTTTCTTTCCTGCTTGTTTTCAGAAATTGACTTAGTTTACTTGGAAATGTTGAGTGTCAATGAAATTTCTCCAAATGCCTAAATAAACTTTCAAATTGTTCCAAGATTTGATCACAGTTTCTGAGAAAGTGCACCCAGAAGCCCTTTGGATCGAAGTGCAACCTGGATGTAGTTAAACATTCCACCAAGTGTAGTTTCACTGAGAATCAAAACTCAGTCACCCAAATTCCTAAGTATAAAATCCCAAACATCGTTTCTCTTTGGTTTCTCAGATGTCACCAGTTCCACCGGACATGAGACTGTCACCTCCCTCCAGCTTCAGCCTTCAGCTTCTCTATGTGTTCTGTGAGCAGCGCCAGTAGAGCCCGGTATATACCACCCTCCAAAACAGTCCAGGCCTGTGTTGTCTTAGGGCATCCTGCAAATCTGAAATAAAATGGCATTATACTGCATTATGTTAAATATTCTTTTAGCGTTCATTTACTAACTAGCAAGCAACATAGTCCTTAAATTGACTCTCCAAGACAAGGTCACTCTAGGGTATGGACTTCCTGTCCAAATCTTTCATGAAGAGATCCTGTCCATGTAATACACAATTTGGTTAAAATTTATTAATGATCATGGGACCATGTGATTTACTTATGAAGACTGAAAGAAATGGGTGGAGAAGAAGGGTTGCTCTATCTGTCCCCTGCCCATTTGAAACAGGTAGAGTCTATTATGCCCATGAAGCATCTCCCCGATCCAGTGCATATCCTTGGTATATTTATTTAGGGGTTTTGGTTTGCTTTTGGTTTTGTACTCATAAGATTTTTTTTCTCTAATTATTACTTTTACTCTTCACATTCCAAAATTTGTTGCCAGTTTCTGACTTAGTCACTGATATTTTCCTTATTTTTTTCTTACTGACTAGGAGGAGGAGGAGGAGGAGGAGGAGGAGGAGGAGGAAGGAGTAGAGGAGGAGGAGAAGAAGAAGGAGAAACAAAACAAACAAACAAATCCAAAACCAAGTTCAGTTGTGTTGCCAGTATACTCTCAGGAGCATGGCGAAACTCCCAGTGGTCAGCCCTTTAAAGAAAACTGTGCCTTTCCCCATCCACATCCCAGTCAGAAGCCATCAGCGTGGAGAGCTACGCTTCAGCATCCTGATCACATGTTTAAAGAGTTCTCTTTGATGGCTTTATGTCTGGGCTGTTACTTTGACAAGGGAGGGGAATAGGGCTTGTCATAGAAGCCTTCTATGTCCCTCTTTCACCACTGTGGATCGGCAGTCACCAATGTCATGTCAAAAGTAGCTTCCTAACTTTTCAGCCTTGATTCCGGCACTTCGTCAGCAACTATAGCCTACAGTTATTTTTAAGAGACCTATGTGGGTGGTACGGCTGTATAACAATGAAAGTCCTTTTAGTCCCTTCTCTGGAGTATTCACCCTCTGACTCCTATAGGTGTGTTTTTCCTCCAGTGACACAGACCTCCTTTTGGATGAGAGCTGAGGAGTGATCTGATTTCACTTCTCACATCGATTGATTCACTAATGACTGTACCAGCAGCTGATGGTGGCCCTGGGTCAGGCTGACCTGCGCTGCGGTCTGTAAATCCGTTATGATAATGCTATCTTCAGAACTACACGCAGGATGGCAGAAAGGTGTCTGGAAGAAAGTCAGGCGCAGTCTGAGCTCTCCGGGAGGCTGGCTGTTTTCTCGCACCCGCTCTGAACTATGGGAGTGGGAACACTGTATATTTTAAATGCGTCTGTTGTACAACTGCTGAGTTCAGAGTACTCTCGCAGGGGCTGGGTAATCACGCAGATGGTGTGCTTCACGACCAAAACCACTCGCTGTAGATGCCACATTCTGAGAGAACATGTAAATACTTGGCAGAGTTGTAGGAATTTCAGAGGTGTTAGATTCATTTAGAAAGTTACAGCTTTCGTGGTGACAGCTTCTCATTTGAGGCTAGCAGGATTAATTCTTGCTTTCTTATTTTTATTCTTGACATTCCAGAAATTGCCACACAACTTCCTGATCTAACTTGAGTTTGGAGTTGTGTTTTCCTATTCTCCCCTAGCTTAAGAGCCATGGGGGGGGGGGGGGCTGCTATACCAACAGGAGCGCAGAAACAGAAGGCCTCGGTGACCAGGGATAGCTTGCATTACCTCGTGTGTGCAGCGGAGTTGCCAGGTCTGTGTTTGTCTGCCTTCCTCACAGTTCAGTTAATGCCAGCAGCGGCTCTTAGCATTTAGTCTCATCCCAAACTTACTATAGAAGTAATAAGAACTAAACATATTTCCTCTAAACTTTCACTTATTAGTTAAATAGACTAATTAAGGGCTTGCTCAGTATAAAATATAACCATCCTCTAGGTCATTCTGCAGAATTTAAGCCTCCTAGAAGGAGCTAAGTAATAAAAGTGTGGAAGGATATAGCAAAAAAAAAAAAAAAAAAAAAAAAAAAAGTAGAAGAGACAAGATGTGCCAAGACAGGACATGGCAAGGCATCTGTAATAACGGATGGACAGCCCAGATAAGTCGTGGCCAGCAACATAGAGCTTGATAGCAAGGAAAGATTAAAATGACATAGTCATCCTCCTGCGTAAGACCACATTCTAGACAGTATAATACACTATCACATAGGAAAATAATCAAATAGAGACCGAAGCAGTACTGTCATGGGAATAAACAGGACTGTGGGAATGGTTTTATGAGTGTATCTGCAGATTTTATGGAGAAAATGGCATTATATTAAACTCATTTATTATGAGTTTTTACAGAATGCTTAGAAGTGTAGCAACCCAGGGAAAACAGGAATGAACGAGATAAACGAAAGATTCCCCAATCTTCATTCCTTCCAAGTTTACAACACACAGAACAACCACTGGCCCACACGGCCTGTCCCACAGGAGTTCCAAATGAATGACAAGAGGGCATTTGGTTAGTACCATAGACTTAAGCTTCTAGGAGAATCTGCCTCACACGTGTAGCACAATTCTCCAGATTATATTGTGATGGAAAGAAAAAGCACAGTGAGGGTTTGTAATCAAACGGAAACAGGGAGATTAGAAGGCAAAATCTCAGGGTGTGATCCTAGAAAATCAAAACAGACAGAGGGAAACCGTGGAAGTCGTCAGAGACCTGGCACCGAGGAAAGTCTGTGCGGGCTTCACCACAGCCCTCTGGCCCTCTGCTGTAATTATTCTCCTCACCTCTCTATAGAAAATCTAGGAGGAGAGTGAAATAAGTGTCACGCATAGCTCTATCTCTAAAGAGAATCAAGTAGCTTGACACACGATTATCAGCACTACTTGTGCCTTCTTTAATGTATTCGTGTTAATATGTTAAAAAAGGGGGGGGGGCTTTGCTTTTTCCTTGGTGTATATACAGAAAATTCAAGTCATTAGAACTAATTCTCACCTGATTTAGAACAATTTTCTAAAATATCAAGAAGACAAGGAAACTTCCAGAAGCAAATAACTTCTGATGGTTGTTTCCTGTTATTGCCCTGGCAGCTGCTTAAAGAGTAAAACCTACTAGCGAAATCTCTCAATATGGATGTTGGAGGCAGGCAGCCCAGTGCCTGGGTCCCTGCTATGCTCACACTTCACCATGGCTGGCTCTTCTTCGTGCTCAGCATGTGCAAAAGCATGATGTGAACGTGACTCTCCATTTGGTCAGAAAAATGAACTGCCTCCAGAGACTCCTTCCCCACTCCACTCCGCGGACATACCCTACGCTTCGAGGATCAAAGAGAACCTGCGCTTCCCAGCCTTTAGAGGAGCCTCTCACTTCACTCTCTCCACAAACTTTTTCCTCAGTCCTTAAGTGCTTCACAGGTCTCTGTGCCCGATTGCGTATCTTTGAGACACCTCATAGACAAGAACGAGATGTACTACGCAGGCCACGTGCAGTCACAGTTTTGACTTCTTTCTTCCTCTGTAGCAGGCAGCCCACAGACCAGGTTCAATCCACGGCCCATCACTGCGATTATACTGGCAGAGACCATGGGACATGCAAAGCCTAAAATATGTTACTACCTGATCCTTTGTGGAGAAAGCTCTGTGACCTCTGGAGCTATGTGTATTTCAGTTTCCTGATGACAGTGCTCTTGCAATTGTTTCACACGTGCAAGAGAGTCACGAAGTCACAGGACTCACAAGGTAAGGAACTTCGGCAGAGAAAATGATACTAAGATAGCGGTGTGTCTATGCTATTTATTGAATGAATCCAATAACAACCAAGGAGTTTTGTAAATCAAAGTGTCCTAGTACATAAAGTATCCACTCAGGATCTACTTCCTGTTTTCTGGCCACCCTGTGCCTCAGTTCCCTTCTCCATAAAATAAAAATGACAGGATTTAATGAAACCTGCCAAGAATATTATTTAGCACATAGTAACTCCACAAGAAGTACTATCTCTAAGCAAAGTGGAGAAAGACTGCGTTTAACTACGTTGTTCTCATCTTCCTTTTTTTTTTAATGGCGTACCTTTGGACCTATTCTACAAAAAGGATCCGTTTCTACTTTATTCTGCCAACTCCAAACCAAGCCTGCCATAAAAGATGATCTAAGGTAGGTGTCGCAGGTTATCCGAGGATGGAACTGCTATCAAGGAGGTCGAAAATACACTGGAATCAGGGAGACCAAAAAAGTCCCAAGCCAGTCAGCACTATCCTGCTAAACACTGCTTCCCCTGATTGGGGACGGGGGAGGGGAGCTCTTATATCAGATGTGAGGTGAAAGGCAGCAGAGCTCTGTGGAACTGTCAACTGATGAAAAAAATGAGCAGACCCTGTAATTTGCACAACTAATTCTCCCTCCTGCCACCTGGGGGCTTCCTGCCGGCAGAGGCACAGAAGAGAGGAGAGTGGTGAGGGTCCAGCCAGCCATGACGCTATTCTTCCATTGCTGAGCAATACAAGCAGCCCAGCTTGTCTCCATTCACTCTTCAGTGAGCAGTTGGCAGGCTTCCCCCAGAGCGTGGGCAGGCCTGAGCAGAAGGAAGACAATGAGAGGAATTTTAAAAGCCTTCCACCTTTTTGCACTTTCTTCGCAGGCTCTCTCAGGAGAAGTTGACTCAGCAGGTGCCCCTCTACCTTTTTCCTCAGTCTTGCCACTCACCCCTTGAAGGATCCGCCCACAGTGCAGTGGGGTAATCGGTAATCAAGGTTCTCCCTGAAATACAGAGATGGGACTGGGGCCGTGTGGGGCCCAGCAACTGCTCGCACTACACTTATCATTATTTTTTAAAAGCTTTTCCTGCCTCTTAAAGCTGAAATACATATCCCTGCAGCATAAATGTAGCTCTGTGTAACACTTTCCCTCGTCCATTCTCCACTCCTGGAAGAAGTAACCCGCTCCAAAGACGCACTAGGGAAAGTAGGAAAGGATTATCTTCTTGTTAGCTGGCATGTTTCCAACCAGAGACCAAGTCCGCACTGACAGAAAAGCAGGAGTCTATGGACAGCTTCCGCTCCGCTGCAATCATACATTTCCCTGGACAGCCTCTGGACTGCCAAATGGATGATGTGCCGCTTGCGCCCCTCCGCGTGCATCCCATCAACTGAGGCTGATTTTAAGATCATTAGAAAAGGAGAGAATGTTGCACTCTTCTCAGTTTCTCTGGGGTCACAGTGTAATTGTGCAGCAGGAGAAACTGGGCCCCAGAGATGGCGTGACAGTCACTTCTCATTACCTCCCACTTGGTTCATTACATCTGTAGACAGCAATTGCCAGCGTGTGGGTACTTCCATTATAGGGAAGGTTGTAATGTGCTCTAGACCCTGCACAGTTTCCAAATGGGGAGAAGGCTATTTATTCCAGGCACATACCTATCTTATTTCCACAGGAATGGAAAGCGACATAAGGGATAGATTAGTGGTAATCAATATGGGAGAATCAGGGAGCATGAGCGCTTGCACCAGTGAAATATTTATGTGTGTGCATCCTACTAATTCATAAGGCTTCATACAGAAGACAGAACTCTTACAAATCCACCAGTTTTGGCTTTGGCAAGTAGCTTTGTTCAGATATGCTATATATTGGCTTCTTTGTATCATATTCTGGATTGCACACACACACACACACACACACACACACACCAAGAAACCTTTCTCTTTTGTAGTTTTGCACACCAGGAATTATGACACACAGGAATACTATTTCATCTTTCTCCCTCAGGGAAGTGGAAGGCCTAGTTACATTATTAGGGAAATTAATACGAGAGAAACAGAATTGTGGGGAGCTAAAATAAGAATTAGCTATTATAGGCTTTTTCTTTTAAAGATAAAGCAAAGAACGTCTTTGCCAAAAGTAAGAGGAACCTGAAGAGCTGCCCACAGTGGAATGCTTGAGATGATGGCTACCGTGCCCCACTCCTGGGAACTCAGAATGACATCAGCCCTTTAACGGTTCTGGAAATTACTGTCACCAAAACAATCTTACTCAGTGCTACTCTAACTAATTAACGGAGCCCTTTCTTACGAACTTCCTGTGAAACCTTGGCACTGGTGTGGAGAAAGTCCTGTCTGACTACACCCCGCCTCTTCAGCAGGTTTGAGAATAGTCTTTATTCCTGAACTACCTCATGCATTCAAACCACCAGGGAATCTACTCCTTAGTAGCCATTAGATGCGAGCTAGAACTTGGGCACCAGATGTCTTAAAAAGTACCTTCTAAAGGAGGAAGAAGCTGACGGTCATGTGGGGAAACACCAACCCACACATTGAGATCTCTGTCTGAATTCACGGGAGGCTGAACCACACAGTTAACAAGTCAGCTTGACGGTTACAGGCTAGAAGCCTATAGGCTTGACTCTAGACATTGGCCAAATTCCTCGTTAACTGAAAGGGTTTCTTATTATGTAAAAAAAAAAAAAAAAACAAAAAGTTGGCCTGTGAATTTACCAAACCTCGTGGTCCCTTCAGCGTCATGCATAGCTTTAAAGGCTCATCTCCTCTGCCCTTGGATTCGTCTACTTATTTGATTCACCAGTTCAGCTTAATTCTTTTACTCCTTTCAACAATCATTTAAGAGGTAATTTTGATGTGTCTGATACTGGAGGAAATGCCAGAAGCATCAATGAAGAAGAGCCACAAGAATCCTCCTCTTCACAGGCTTACATGCTAGCAAGGCAGGAAGCAAGAGCAAACCATCAATGTAGTGAATCATTAAATACTGAATTACAGTTGAAAGAGGATAAGTGCCACAGAGGAAATAGTGCAAGAGTAGGGGAGTTCAGAGTGTGGGTGGGCAGAGAACAGAAAGCAGATCTCAGTTTTAAAGGGGTCAGTGGGACTATGGCCTCATGAAAAGTGACAGCTGAATATTGTCTTGTAACAAGGAAAGAGGGTGGTCCCTTAGGTATGCCGAGTGTGAGTCCAGGCATATAAAGAAAGCCAGTGTAAGGAGCTACCCGCTAGGGTACCAGAGAGGAGGCAGAGGAAGCATGTGGGGGTAAGAGTAGACAAGAACTAGACAGAAAGCCACAATATGGGCAGCAAGAGGGGAGAAATGATATTACCTAGCAGTATTTTTCAGTGATCTGAATATATTCTCAGTTTATTAACCATAGACTGGGTTATGGAGTGTATATCAGATACTGGATGTGCCATTACATCTGTAAAGATGAACAGGACAGATTCCTTGCTCTCAGGATATTCAAAGTCCCTGGACCTACTCACCACAGATCAACACATGGCTACCTCAAGATTATAGTACTTGATTCCTATATGCTCAGACTTCTGCTCAGTGTTTGCTATGGGACCTTACCATCCACATACTCTAAGTAACTAAAGAAGGAAGACCTGGAGACAGATCCGGCATGCCAAGGTGCCTGGCTCTTCCCTGAGCAGAATGTGTGGCCCCTGGCAAGACATCAGCCCTCTCTCTTCTTGGCTTTTCCATCTGTTTACACAATTTCCCACAGAAGTATGTTTTTAGGTCTGAGAAGATAGCCAGCCCTGTGAGCTGCAGGGTGTAATGGAAAACTGACAATTTAAATTTTCCCTCAAATTATCATACTCTAAAATAAATAGAGTTGAGTAGATTCTCCATGTATTCAATCTGGCAGCCTTGCCTCAGCTGAAGACAAGTCTATAAGTTGGCAGACCAGAAGCGAGGAGAAAAACTATCTTAGTTCCTGGAGATAAAACCTGCTAGTTATCAACAACTGTGATTCTGAGAGAGAGGGTCTTCTGGGGAAAAGCCATTCGCAACAACAGTCTCGGTTTACAGCCTGAACTTCTCTGCCTCCTGCTCAGTTCTTTCTGTTAAGGAAGTATGCAAAAAGTTACATTTAACTTCAGCCTCAAATAGAATTCCAGATAATCAGGTGTGACTTGCTAGCTCCACCTGTCAGTCAGCAATAGATGCTGAAGAGGTCAGACCTCCACTCAGAAGAAACAAAAAATAAAATGAAAGATTGTGAGAACCACTGTTGAATAGAGCAGAATTGCCATCAGAGGCATGCTGACTTCAGCATGCATCCACAGCCATTTCAAAGAGTGATCTCATTTTGTGTCAAATGCTTGTGATGTAATCCTGCCGAAATGGGGGTGGGGGGAGTAGATTAATTCAGGGATTTGGCAGGCAAATGGGGAAAGAGAAATGCAATATAATGTTAGTTCAGCCTAGGGTCTATACTGGAGCTGGGCTACTCCAGATGTTTTTCTTTTGTCTTCATTAATGGTTCCTCTAAATACCATGTCTTAGTATAAGCCAAGGCAGCACGATTTACAACGTACTAATTAATAGCAAGATGCCTAGCTAAGCAATTCTGTGTCTGGCTATATAATTATAATTTTAGAGTTTTCTCTTTCTTTTTTTTTTTATTTTACTTTTCTTCTGCCAGATTTTTTTTACTAGTGAACAAGGGGAGTATTCATAGCATGTAAGATCTCATGTGAATGAAGCATGATTAATTTTACTTAAGCAGTAAGAAATAAATTAAAGTTCTCATCCTTGCCTATGGCTACACTGTATACATCAGTCATTTGCTCAAGGCAAGTTGTACAAGGAGCAAAACCTGTAGTGCATGAACGATAACTCCAGGATACAGGTGGATGAAGCCGGCCTCCTTGTACCATTATTGACTAACTTTCAGTTCATTTGTGTTTGGATTTCTTACAATGCTATAGACCAAACTTAGGAGCTCCACGTGTAAAACAAAGATTATATATTCCACTGAGTTATACCCATATACCCAATTTAGTTCTTTAATTAAAATGTAATTAATATTTTATTCAGAGAGTCTTCAACTTCAGGTTATGTATAAGGCATGTTATTGCTCCTGCCCTGCTAATCCTCCGGCCTAGCCTGATCTAAATACTTTCTCAGCTGACTTCCCTGGATAGAGAGAACTCCCAGAATACTGTTTATTGACATGCAGACACATCTATATTACATCCGATTCCTGGGATGCCAACACCTGCTTAGCCCCTGTCCTACCGGAAGGCCTATGCTTCTTCTCTCGATGAGCTGCATCTCACATTCCCCCCTGTCACTACTCCATGCCATTGAAATGCAGTACAGTCACCTTCATCTAAACGATGACCTTGCTCACATATCACAGACAAAGTAGAGGTCTTCCCCTTCCCCTTCTTCAGTGAACTGCTCCATGAGGGTACCTGGTTCTCCATCCCTGTCTCCTAAGTCAGAGAAGCGTTACCTTTTCCAGTGCCCAACATTACAACGTCTCTAGAGTATCAGTCCCCATCTCCC
>JADRCC010338609.1:0-10369 GCA_019843855.1 Hylomyscus alleni | reverse complement strand
TTTTTTTTTTTTGGTCAGAAGTAGGATCTATCCTGATGGGCCTGTCTGTCAAAGCATGCCCACTCACGAAGCCAGACTTTAGACAGACTTGATATTTCTTTCCTCCATTTCTTTGACAGTTGTATAAATCTTAGAATATGTTTGGCACAGAAGAAGATAAGAACTGATCATGATTGACTTGTGGCTTCTATTGGTCAGTCCTGAGCCACCCAGCAGAGGGCACAAAAACAATTTTGTCTACAAGTGTCAGCAGATACTGTAAGGTTGATCATCATCAGGAAGAAGCGGTTGCAGACAGAGATAACATCTGCTATTACTAATGAGAAATTTCTTTTAGTCTGAGGGTAAATGGCCTTCTTCCTGCTGATCCCCCTCAGCTGAGCTACCACTACTGATTAGCATACCTGAAACCTCTGTTCTTCTGAGCTTCCCTGTCAGCCTTCTACTACATCCTTGTTCTCAAAAATGATGTTGCAAATCTGGATTCCCAGCAGATTTTAATTCATTAAGTCAGGACCATGTCTCCATATCCTTAGAATATTCTATTTCTGCTGTGCTGATAAGCCCTTTTTCTGGGAGATAGGGCACCTATCCTAGACTTCTCTGTGAGTATATCTTTTGCTCTTAAATATTCACATCTTTAGCACTCCACTCAGTAAGACTTCTTAGATGTGGAATGTCTTCTGGGCTAGCCCACTGAATACCCACCCTGAATACAGTACCTGTGACTGAATACAGTCATGATCCAAGACTGGGGTTTTAAGTTTTTAAAACTGTAGTCACAACTGTCCATGAGAAATGTATTGTTTATTTTTCTCACTGACCTGATCAAACTATCTGACAGAAATAACTTAAGGAGGGAATGTTTTGGTTTGGGTCACAGATGTGGGGTCCAATCCATCATGGTGAAGAAGCCACAGTGCTGAAAGCACAAGGCAGCTGGCCACACTGAACTGAGATTTAGGAGGCAGAGAGATGCTCACACCGAGCTTGTTTTCACCTTTTAATTCAGTTCAGGAACCCAGCCCATGGGATGAATATTCTGTTCACATTTATAATGGGCCTTCCCATCTCAACTGAAGTGAAATGAAAACTCTCTCAGATGTGTTAAGAGATTTATCTCCAAGGTTATTCTAGATCCTGTTGACAGGATGATAAGGGGATCCTGCTTATCTGTCTGTCCACATGTCCATCCATCCATCCATCCATCCATCCATCTGTCTGTTCGTCTGTCCACCTGCCCACCCATCATCTATACATGCATTCATCCATCCATACATCATCCATCTATCCATCCATCCATCCACCCACCCATCCACCCATGTATCTCTCCCTCACTCCCTTCATCCATCCATCCATATGTCCATCTGGCCATCCATTCATCCACCCACCCACCCACCCATCCACCGATCTGCCCATCCATTCATCCATATACCCATCCATCTATCCATCCATCTGCACATGCACCCATCCATCCATCCATCCACCCACCCACCCAGCGATCTGCCTATTCATCCATCCATATGCCCATCCATCCGTCCATCCATCCATCCATCCATCCATCCATCCATCCATCCATCCATCCATCCATCCATCCACCTGCACATGCATACATCCATCCTTCCCTCCCTCCTTTCCTCTCTCCCTCCATCTACCATTTTCATTCATTTATTCTTTATTCACTTTTAGTTTAGTACTAGAGGTACATGTTTCATAAGATAGGTTCTAATCTATATTCTAGAAGAAGAGATAGATAAATATAGACAATAGTATAAAGTACAATAGTTTTCCTGCACATCTTTGTGAGAAGATGGTCCTGTGTAGCTCTGGTAGATTGTATTTTTACCTATGTCTCCACCTTATGTGGAGTCCAAAAAGGTAATACTTCCAAATTTCTTTTTTAGTGAGCTCCATGAAAAGACACTATCATGTAAAGTGTATTAATATTATAAGAATATTTACACAACAACTTTTTAAACTTGTATGAGTTTGACTACATATAAATCCTGTTATTCATAGATGCTATTCAATATTCAGAACATAGCTGTATGGTACATGCAAAATAGACCTTATTTTCATTTTATGGAAAAGAAACCAAGATTCATGCAGTTAGAGTAGGTTTACTATTGAAAGGAAAAAGAAGCCTTATTATTGATACCAGGAGATTCTGTGCACCTTATAATTACCCAAGGGAAGTGTGTGTAGCTTCCAAGAGTCTTAGAAATGTCATTTCTTGTTATTGTCAGTTTTTGAAAAATAATGATTTATGCTTATAGGATAGCCTGGAATGTCACTGGCTCTAAAGAATGACAAAAGATAAGCATGGAACTTTGAAGTGCTGGTTTGTCATCCTTTAAGCGTTTACTACCTTAACATATTAACCTAAGAGGAAAGGGAGGAAAAGAAACCACTAAATTTTCTTTGAAAGATGGGAGATAGTTTGTACACTCTGACAGAACAACAGGGAACTCTCAGAACATTTCCCAAAGAACAGCTAGTGACTGTGATGCATGAATGGAGTTCTACCATGGTGTTGCCCTCCCTCACACTACAGAGATAGCTCTGGAGTTCTACCATGGTGTTGCCCTCCCTCACACTACTGTGGAGATAGCTCATTCTTCTGTCATCTTTTGTCTTAGGCTCATCAGAATTTGTTCTCATGCATTATATGTTCCTTTGCTTTTTGTTTTGACCAAGCCTACTGTTTTCATTTTCATTTCTTCAAATAAACTTCGTTTCTTAAGTCCACCTGGTAGAATAAATATTTAGATGTCAAACTAGTAAAAATTTGCTGCTCTTTTTTATGTTTTCTATTTACCTTATTTCTCTAATGATCTTTTAAAAGTCTTGTATTTAACATTGCAAAGTTAAAATGTAAATATGAGATTTTGCATTTTTATGTGAATTCCATATTTCAAAGTAATTCTAGAGTGTCTTGACTGTGTTAAAGCAAGGGCATTGTATGTACCTAAGAATTCACTTTGTGGCTTTTTATTTGTGCTCTCTCTCTCTCTCTCTCTCTCTCTCTCTCTCTCTCTCTGTATCTCTGTGTTTCTGTGTATGTGTGTGTACAGTGCAGCTCAGTAGTGAAGTGCTATGTCAAATCCATTACAACATTTCTACTTTAATTACATTTTAATTATGTTTACTCAAGGAAAATGAACATATATTTGAGGCTTGGCTTTGGAAAAAACACAGTCTTTGAATGAATAAGACAAAAACTCACTATTTATATTGAAGTGATAGGCTCCCAAACTTGGATGAAACTTTATGACTTCACCAAGCTTTTAGTATTTATTCTGAGGTATTGATTTATGGGCACTGGGAACAGGACATTGATTGCAGTTGTTAGTGGGAATCTACCTAGTGCTTGTTAGGTAAGTCCTCAAATTCCAGGGATTCAGAATAGTCACAAGCTGTGGCAAGTGAAGCTGATGAGGAGTAATGGTTCCTGGATCATGATAGAGCACAGGATGATAGGTTTCATCAGAATGAGTTTTCCCAGCAGGGAAAAAGAGCCTGTCTGCACACTGGCGACTCATGTTTCTTCTCAGCAAAGGTAAGATGCTTTGAGTTATATTTTACTGGTCCAATAGAATAATCCACTAGCCAAATTCTGTGGCTGCATTTATTTTAAGTGCATTGGGAGTATAATTCTACTGTGTGTTCTGGGGGGAGAACTGGTAATATTTGGTGAATGACATGAGGTATCTACAGAGTGGTAAGATATGCTTGTGCTGTTCAAGAGAGTGCCACTTAATGCCACCAGACATGCTGGTTAAATGACGCATTGTGAAAATACAAGAATTAATTACACTGTTATAAGTAAGAATGTTGTGTTATCATCACCCTGTTGCCACAGGCTGATTTAGCATTGATCAAAGATTGATGACAGAAAGTCAATTGTTTTCATATTAAAGGCAGATCTATATTCATGTGATATGTTAATTTAAGTCTGCTATGAGGCAGATATCAAAGATGAGATTAGACATGAAAAAGACTAGTGGTAAGGGCACAAGAGAAGGCAGTAAGGAAATATGGAATGTATGCATCAACAGTAGGAGAAGAAGGTGAAGGCCTCAGGGTGCAAGGCATGCTGGGAGTTATGACACAATGACATACAGAATATATGCATCAACAGTAGTAGAGGAGGGTACAAGGGAAGGCCTCAGGATGCAAAGCACGCTGGGAATTATGACACAATGGCATACAGAATATATGCATCAATAGTAGTAGAGGAGGGTGCAAGGGAAGGCCTCAGGATGCAAAGCATGCTGGGAGTTATGACACAATGGCATACAGAATATATGCATCAATAGTAGTAGAGGAGGGTGCAAGGGAAGGCCTCAGGATGCAAGGCATGCTCAGAGTTCTGATGAAGATCTGCATGCCACAGTCTTCTATAGAAGGTCCTTCAATTTACTAGATGAGTTTGTCTTTGTACTTCTGGTATGCTTAGTCACTGATTGAAAACATCATACGGTGTACACATAATGACACAAATTTGGGGGTAGATCCTACATTCATGTATTGACCAACAGTTGGGTACCCAGACAGCTACTTTCGTGTCATCAGAAGATCCAAGTGATCAAGTATATATGCATATGAATACATGTGTGTGAATGTTGACTATGTATATATCCTTGGTAACATTCAGTATAGATCAACTAAAATAAAAGGAAGTGAATTTAGACAATATGAATAGTTGTGGCATTCAAACAGAAGTCTCTAGGTAATAGACATAAGACTATAGGAAGATAATTCTATAGGGAAGGAGTTAAAGGGCTGTGGGTTGGGGAAGCAGTCAGGCATGAACTATAGAGCAAGGTCACAATGGTGTGGTATGCACTCTCCTGCCAGTATGCAACATTAACATCTGCCATTGTCTGTGAGGGATTGGGTTTTTCCTCTTCTGTTCAGGAAGAACTCAATATGTATCAAGGAGAAAAAAATGGGAAGATTTTAAAAATATATTTTCATATCTAGTCTTTCCTTACACAGTCTCACCCATCTGGAATATCCACCTGGATTCTCAAAACCTAGTATGAGCATTTCAACATTTTGTAGCTCTCCATCTGATATTTTATGGAAGTGTTCTGTTACCACACAACCTAACACATTGGCTCTGCCTCATGTTTTTTCCATAATTGATATTTTTTCCATTAAAAATACTATCATAGAGTATCCACATATATATTCTTTCCATAGCAGCTTACATATCTCCATATTCCTTTCTCCTTTATGTTTATTATCTGACATGTTTTTTTATTGAATCATTGCTCTCTTGGTATGACACAGGGTGCAGAAGTGCAGGATAAGTTATTTATAACTTAAGTTATAGTTCATGTAGAGTTATACTGGTTTCTCAGTTGATGCTTAATAAATATGAACACATTAATGATATTCTTGTGTTCTGTCATGCATTTTAAATTATATATTGTGGTAAATATTTATGCATAGTACAGGTCTGACATGGACTATACAAGTACTGCATATTTTTCTAATTACGCAAATTATTTATTTGACCAAAGATATACCGTGTGAATCTCTACCGAGACAGCAGCCAATAGCAAAGGTTCAAATGCTGCATCTTTATGTATGTGTACATGCATGCTTTTACATGTTTATTTTATTTTGTGTATGTGTATGTGGGGGTGGCATGTATGTGTGTATGGGCATATATGCACATGAGTGCAGGTGCCAGTGGAGGTCAGAGGCACCAGATAATCCTGATGTTAGGGCTATAGGTGGATTATGACCCAAACATCAGGGATGCTGAGACTGAACTTGGGTCCTCTGTAAGAACAGTACCATGCTTTTAACTGCTCAGCCATTTCTACACATCCTATTTATGTTTTTAAATGAGGATTTTACTCTTCTGATCCCCCTGGATTTAAAATAGTATCAATATTATGAGATGATTTAGATGCTCGATTTAGAGATATTGATGGTGTTCAATTACATATCTTAATGAATATGATAATAGTCTTTACAGTTCTAATTACCATGTAAGCATTTTCTAGTGACTATGTAACAGTAACATCAATAAAAAGAACTCTTCTTTATGTAGTCATTAGGGCCTGTAAGGAAGGTGCTAAGCTAGCTGGTCCTTGCTATAGAGCACCATCTGCTGCGCACAGACAAAAATTAGTGAACAGTCAGACTTCCATAGAGCTAACAAGAACCGTAGAAGCTATCTGGTCCATTTTACAGTTAGTTGTACACATAAGAAAGCAAAGACAAAAGGAAGTGAGTTCCTTGCAAGCTTGTCACATGACTGACACACAGAGAGCAGAATTGAACACAGAGAGCTATTGGGGCAAGAAGGTGAGTCTGAAATCAGTTTCAATTTGCATTTTGTCTGAACGATGCCTTTTGAGAGTTGATGATATTTACCCTGTATGATTGCTGTGAGACTATCTACATCACCTGGTGAACAGCAGGCCTGATTGGACCTAGGAATAGAAGGCTAGTCCTTCCATAGTAAAGGCATTTATCTCAAAATTATTAGTGATACATGACATGTAAAGCACTTGGCTCATACTAATTATCAAGAAGTGCACAGTGAATACATGGAAGAGCATTAAGGGGGGTGGGAATGGAGTTATCTTACATATCTATTCCAGTTATTCTGAAAACTGTACTGTGGATAGATGAACCTGTTTTGTAAAGTGCTGGATCACATTGATCAACTTATCTCTTCATTTGCTCCTTGAGGGCTCCTAATTGGTGACCATTCCAATGAGCTTCCTATAAATCATAATTCATAGGTCTAATATTTCAGAATATTTACATCAATTGATTCCAATTCAACTCAGTTTTCAAACACAAGCCTAATTCTGTTTTTTTAAAACCTTAATTTCTTTTGCAGCTAAATATCAGATTTTTTTTTTAGCCTTGCTGTAAGTCACATGTTCATAACAAATGAATCCCTGAAAGGAGAGTGTGCATCTTGTAGAATTTGGTGCAGAGAATCACCTGGAAGCTACTAAAAAGGTGAATGCTTTGTGTGACAACATTTCCAAATATGATAGCTGTGAAAGGTTTTCTCCTTTCCCCAAAGCTTAGAGAGATGGTAATAATAATAATAATAATAATAATAATAATAATAATAACCACAACACTGACTTGCAGCCAGGGACAAACAGTGTAGGCTTTATGGGACCTGGGGTCAGTGGTAGCAAGGGGACACCGAAATGAAAGAATTACAGTGGATGGAGCTCAAGCATCACAGAGTGATATGTCACACCTGATACCATTTCTTTAGAGATGAGTGACAGTATTCTGTGGAACTTTTGTGGCTTCCTCATAGAATCTAAGTTAAAGCTGATGCCATCAGCTGAAATCCCTAGCTGATGCCTCACGTCTTCTACACTACAGGGGGAAGACTATTGATAGAATAAAGACAAACGGTGGGCAATGGCTACACAGTGGGACCCTACTTCATAAAATGAAAAAAGAGAGAAGGGAGATGGGTCATCAAGAAGAGCCTCCCATCAACTCTGGACCTTGAAGGCTGTGATCCTTCACATCTCCTATGACCCAACTTACTTAACAGCAGTGTGGTAGGTCTTTTGAGAGAGGGTCTCACTATGCAGCTGGGGCTGGTCTGAAGCTAACTATGAAGGCCAAGCTGGCCTTAAACTCAGAGAATCCACCTGCTTCTGCCTCCCAAGTGCTGGGATAAAAGGAGTGTTCCACTACTCATAGCAAATGTGATTTTAAAAAACTCCACAGTAAGTGATAGTGAACAAATAATTAATTTTCCAAATCCAGGTATTTGGTTTTTTTTTGCTGTTATGTACAATTTTTATAACTTTAAATACAAACATTTGACATGTTCTATTATGATGTTTTGAGTTATGGATTAAATAAACACACACACACACACACACACACACACACACACACACACACACCCTCAAATTTCTAACTGAAGTGCTTATTGGTATTTTCACTCACCTAGCATATCATAAAGAGTCAACACCAGGAACATCAAAATAACACACCTTGTAATTATTTAAATATCTCATGGCCAATTGCTAATTTTTGACTTCAAATGAACCACAATTCCCTGTAACCATTTTAAGCACAGCTAGCCAAATGTCACTCCTCTTGGTGTAGTGTCAACTCTTGGAGAGCCCAAGAAATGAGTGTTAGCCAGTCTGTGTGATATCAGGAAAACCACGCTGCTGTCACTGTCTCGAGGGCATCTTGGCTCCAAAAAATGTCCAACTCCTCTTGCATTTACTCTTCCAGAGTGTACAGTAATGGTACTGCATTGAAATCCCTGTGCAACTAGCTTGCCTTTACACCATAATTGGCCACAAAGGACAGCTCTGGCTGTTGAGTTGCTTTAAGGGAGGAAAGGAGGAGGAGGAGGAGGAGGCAATGGCAGCCTCATTCTTTGAGAACTGTCATTATGATTTTTCACACACACTCCCTGTTTCAAGGAGAATTTCAAGTCAGTCAGTTCTAAATCCCCATTCTTGTGGTGCCTGCCACAGACTGTACAGTTCCCCTACACTGCAGAAGAATTTCTGTTGTACTGAACTTCACTTCCTCTACCAAAAATTATTCCTTTATACAGAATATAAAGAATGTCTTCACATAGGTGTACTTCAGTTTTAATTAGCTCCCGGTTCTGAGGCCCTGTGCTTTGCCTATCTGTACACACCAGTACAGTGGATAGTAAAGACCAAATGGTGACATGATAGTCGTCTGAACCTTCAGCATTGTGCAATGAAGACTCAAGCTTTGGCTTGCTTATAGCTGCTTCAAGGAGCTTCATTGTTTGGTATCACAGAACCTTGGTCATGATTTATTGAAATATTACTGTGGGGAGTGGTGAAACATTCTTCTCCGTGTATCTTTTCCTGATCACTTTCTGGCTTAGTCATATTATAAATCACACTCATTTTTATTTTCTCCACCACCACAATTATTTTTTTTTATAGCTGTCTCTACTGCTTAAAATTTAGCTCAACAGTGTTGTGAGAGAGGTTTTATTATTATGGTTTGATTTGATAGATGGAGAGGCCAGAACAAGGGTATTCAATTAATTTACTGATAGTCACAGAGTTGGGGTGCTGGCATCCAAATGTGGGCCCTGGAGTAAGAGTGTTTCTGTCCAAAATTTATATCCCCTGTTAAGAGTGGTCACTGGAGACAAGCGTCCCAGATCCTTCGAACTGTGATTTCCTTTTCCTGAAAAACAGCACATACATCAAAGACAATGATGGGCTGAGGAAGAGGTCAGATGAACTTGGTGGCAAACATCTGCAATCCCAGGCTCTGCCCTCCTACCTAGGTTGCCATCTACTGATGTATTATTAGGAGGCTTTGTTATCTATGACCAAATTTAAATAATGAATTAAGGTCAGTGTTTGGAAAATCCCTATTTCTGACAAAAAGCAGATTTAAGGTAAAAACAAAAACCAACAACAAACAAACTCACAAAAATATCTACATATCAGAAACTGATGTTTCTATGAAAGGAAACAGAGTTTGGATGTTCGTTAGGGCAGGAGAGATGGCTCGGTAGGTAATAGTGCTTCTAGGAAAATCTCACGACTTGAGTTCTGTTTGTGGGATTCATAGGTAAAGTCAGATGCAGTGGTCAGAAACAGAATACCTAAACAAAGAGGGTCTTTATTTTATTCTTTTGGTTTTGTCTGATAGTGTCTTTGGCTTTCCTGATACTCATCATGTAGACCAGGCTGGCCCCAAACTCCAAGAGATCTGCCTGTGTCTGTCTCCCAAGTGCTGGGATTAAAGGTATGGGCCACCACACCTGACCAAAGAGGTTCCTTACAGAGTGAACTAAGTAGATACAAATTCTAGTAATTTCATTCTACTAAAGAAAGAATTTTTTTTCAGCATGATCTGGCTAGTAGAAAATAGGAAAGACTGCCTTTGCTTCTGACCATTTATTATGAGACCTATAGACACCAGCAGTCAATTCTTTTTGGAAATTTTTAGAAAAAGGATCCAAAAAATTCTGATCATTCATAGCACAGACTTTCTTAGCTTACAAATTAAACCCTGCAGTCGATCCACCCAAGAGAGACTCTTGGAGTTCAGACCAAGGTCAGAGGAGGGAAATAAGGTTAGAGCTTCCAACAAGTGCACATAGGAAAGGACAAGGCACAGAGTGGCACTTGTCCTGACCTACTGTGGACACATGATTTAACCAAGAGGAAGGGATAGATTTGAAGAAAGAAAGCAGAATACATCTTTACCCATAGCCACTGGAGGTCTAAATGTTTGACTACTTACTCTGGAGTATGAGGTTGATGAGAGAACATTTAATGCAAATAAACACTTTGTTTATTTTATATATATATATATATATATATATATATATATA
>JADRCC010338379.1:0-10458 GCA_019843855.1 Hylomyscus alleni | reverse complement strand
GTGTGTGTGTGTGTGTGTGTGTGTGTGTGAGTGTGTGTGTGTGTGAGTGAGTGTACACCAAGGTGCGTGTGTGGAAGCTAAAGTATAACTTTCTCCATTTGGTTCCAAAGGTGGAACTTAGTTTCTATAAATGTATTTCTGCTTTAGACTGTAATAAAACCTTGAAAATAATTTAGATACTAAAATACCAATTCTTATTTTGACTGCTTTATACATTCTATGTAACAAAATTAAGTTACATAGGCTTTGAATTATTCACTATGAATTTATGCCTCCCTTTTCCTTTCATAAAATAGATATACATTAGATAGTCCTTTGGGTGGGTTCTTGAATTTGAGACAACCCTAAAGTAACTTCAGAATAGTGAGACCATCTATAGGTAAAGATAAGATAGAAAAATATGCATCTCTGCCATTTTTGAAGATTAAAAATATGAACACAATACTCTCCAGAACTCTACACTGTATCATTAGGTAATAATGTGTGCAAAGTAGACTTACGGCTTTTTTCTCCTCAGGGCCTTGCTTGCACATACTATACAGGTGCTCTGTGACTAAGACACACCTCAGCCCCTTGCTTTTTCTTGTTTATTAGTTACCACTGGTTTTGAATTTCATTTCCATCCTAGCTGTGTAGACTATAGTTGACTTCTGACAATCACTAGTAGAGGCCACATAAAACTCTTCAGTTGTGGTGGATTGAATGTGGAGTCCTATAGGCTCATATATTTCAATACTTGGTTCCAAGTTGGTGGAACTATTTGGGGCTTAAGATGTGAGACCTTGCTGGAGGAGGTGTGTCACTCCAGGTAGGGAGTGCAGTTTTAAAAAGTACACACCATTCCCAGTTAGCTCTGGCTTTCTGTCTGGTGTTTGTGGAAGCAACTGCAACTCTCAGCTACTGCTCCAGATCTATGCCTCCCAGCCACCGTGCTCCTTCCCAGTGATACTCAGTGGACTCTAACCTTCTGGGACTCTGAGACATCCAAGTAAATGCTTCCTTTCATAAGTTGCCTTGGTCATGGTGTTTTATCCTGGCAATAGACAACAGGTTTAAAAGCTCAATCCTCCATAGGTCTGCTTCCACTTAAGACTCCAAGCAAACTTTGGAAGTCCTCCTGTCCACGTACATATCCAACTAAATATAAGTTCAGGGACCCCCAAGATCCTCTGCTCTGAGTAACTTTTTAGAATGCCTCACAGAGTCAGGAAAGCACTTTCCTTGCTTTTAGAGGTTTATTGTGATGGACCCAACTCAGGACCAGCTAAGTGAAGAGATGAGTAAGACTGGTTCAGGGAGGGCCCTGAGCACAGCTGGGTACAGCTTCTGTGTCTTCCCTTTGTGGAACAGAGCACCTCACTTAGCCAGCAGAACAATGGGATCCCCAGCCAAGGGGAGTCCCACCAGCTGCAGTGCTCCGAGTTCTTACACATGGGATTTTATCACCTAGCCATAACTATGAATAAGCAGCACTGTAGTCACATATAATCATTGTCACCAGAGAAACCTGTTTTGCTACTATGTTCCAACATTACACCTTTGGCTAAAATGTCACTCACTACACAATAGGGATTTTCAGGTCCATTAGGATCTTTTGCTTTATTTCATGTTTGTTAAGGATTAGCTATGACCCTAGGCCCTTCAGGGTGTGCGGCAGGTTCTCCACCGCCGAGCTACACCCAGAGCTCTGTGCTTTTTGAGGTAGACTCTCACTAGATTGCCTATGCTGAACACCAGCTCATTCTATCATCCAGGAAGGCCTTGAAATCCTCCTGTCTCAGCCTGCCAAAAAGCTGGAGTTCCAGGTTGGTGCTAGCCATCAAGCCTGATGTCAGTACTGTTCTGATGTTCATTTTGTTTGACTTTCTAAAGCTATGTGCTTCCCTTGGGGAAAGGATCTTGAGGTCCACATTCCTTGAGGTCTCCCATGTTGGTTACAGTTTGTAGCCTTAATGTTTGAAGCTCAGTTTCTGTTTCCCCCCTTGCATGTTTTAAAACTATTGTTTTCATTTCTTTGCTCTCAAAATTTAATCAAAGTCCAATTCTTTTTCTAATGAGTCATTTGTAGAGATCGGGGTGTCTTTGTTTTAGTTTTGGGAGTTTTCAGATTTATTTTAATTGTGCATGTGTGTACATAGCTGTGAATTTGTATGTGCCTGTTTGTTTACACAGGGCACACTTCAGCCCAGGTTGTCATGGGACTCACTACATCTACTTTGTTAGTTTCTTCTTCATTGCTGTGACAAAGCAACAGGACCAATGCAACTTATAGAAGGAAGAATTTGTTTGGGGCTTACAGTGCTCATGTTTGTTCCATCTATTTACTTAACGTGCTTAATTATTTTGACCACGGTTTATTAAGTTCAACATCTGTGCTGTGCACAAGGTACTCAGACATACTTGAGAACATTAGCATTGCTGAGAATGCAGGCATGTCTGAGCAGTAAGTGCTTGCTGCTCTTTCTAAGGGCTTATGTTAGGCAACTCACAGACTTCCTGGAACTCACACTCCAGGGGACCTGAGGCCCTCTAGAAGACAGCCACTTACTTATCACAATACTGTTTAAATAGAAGTCTTCACTGTAATTCACAATATAGAGCTCAACTCAGGTTTAGTGGGGCCAGGAAATGTTAATGATTTTAAGAACCTCATTTCATAGCACCCTAAACTAAGCCTAGGGATTCTGGTTTTTACCAAAAGCATTTAACCAGCTCCTACCATCTCTGCTTTTAAAAACTAGCATACTCTACCCCTATAGCGCAAATATAAGAAACAGAAGATTTATAAATTTATCAATTGTTCCTATATTTGGTGGTCAGTTGTCTCTTGTTTTATTTCTTGTTTTGCAATGCTGAGTATTGGCTCAGGGGCTCTGGCACAATGAATTCTCGTGTTTTTCCTTAGAAGGAAGTTTACATTTTCATTTGGAAATGCAGCTTCCTTTAGGGTTTTGATTAGCTCCTTTCAAGGCCACATAGATACCATCTCTCCATTGTCACTCCTGCTATATAGCCCAGGCTGGTCTAGAATACATGATCCTCCTACTGAACACCACCCAACACTCCCTCCCCCTGCCCTGGGAAGGACCGCTGTCCTATTGTTGTTCCCTTCAATGAGTAATTCATTTTGAAAAGCAACACTCAGCTTCCATCATTAACCTGAATAAAAATTAATATTAAATGTGCAGTGACTTATTTGTAAGTGTTAGTTCTCATTTGTAACAAGAGGGGTATTCTTAATTTAATAAATAAATCCAGCTTATAGTGTTAGTTTGTAGAAAAGAATTCCCTCCATGAGGTAAAATAGGCTTCCTTTCTCTGGAGTATGGCATTAATACAAAAACTGACCCCTTTGCTTCCTGCCACCTTCCAGGAGTGAAATGCTGTCAGGAGTGAATTGAATTTACTCCCTGGTAATCAGACTTCACATCTGGTAAGCTGAAGTCAAGAGTTTATCCCTCATGTTATGTGGAACTTAGAATTGGGCCACAAGGAATACTGCAGAATAAACTAGAATAACTTATGTTGCTGCAGAGAGCATCCAGGTGACCACTAATAGTCAAAAAATAAAAAAATAAAAAAAAGGTACAGTTACTAAACAACATGATCCCAGCTGAGTGACAGGTAGTGTTATTTCTTAAACAGCAAATAGAAGAATCGAGGTTTATAAGACTGAGTAGACTTTTAAAATGTGCTGTTGATGTTAGGAGTTGGGGGTGCCTGGTTAGAGGCAAGCCCTTGCTAGAAATAGTCTCATCTCTTTTCTGCAGTTGCTCTCAGACTTATATTAACTCACTTTTCATTTTTCTCCTTAAATATGTGCAAATGTTTTTTCCTGTGTGTCGTCGTCTGTGTGCCACTTGTGTTCCTCGTGCCCATGGAGGCCAGAGGAGGGTTTCAGAACCCTTAGAACTAGAGTTGCAGGTGGTCTATGAGCTGCTGTGTGGGTGCTGGGGATCTAACCCAGGTCCTCTGGAAGAGCAAACCGCCAGTGCACTTAACCCCTAAGCTATGTCTCGAGCATCTTCTTTTGTTACGTTAAACTTCAAGGTGCCTATATGCAACCCTGGGTGGTTGGCTATGTTTCTAGAATCAGGCATGATTTCTTTCTTATTGACTGGAACAATTAGAGAACTGTTGGTTACCAACAAGGTATGCTTGATACAAGTGCATTGTTAGTCTTATTGTGCCACACTGGTCATTGGTTTGGTCCATAGGTATTATAACTGGGTAGGACTGTTGGTTGCCTCGTTCCCTCCGAGCTTTCATAGCATCTTCTGGCACCATGAAAGCTAATCCTCAGGGAGGAGCCAACATAACCTTGGGTTTGTGGCCTTCCTCTGAAGCATGGTAGGCTTACCAGAGACCACACCCTTAGAGAAAACTGAGGCCCCTCTTCCAGTAGCTACCACTTACCAATAAATCATGGTCTAGAGGTGGAACTTCATGTCCCTTGCCCATTGTGGGATTTAATCTGGCTTGAGCTCACACAAGTCTTACTCATGCTACCATAACTGCTCTGAGTTTACATATGCAGCTGCTCTGCTGTCTAACAGCTGCTCTAAAAAGCGTTTTTCCCTTGTAGTCTTCCACTGCCTCTGTGGGTGTGGTTCTTAGGCCCTTTCCACAGCCTCTTCAGCACTGATAATCTGATCCTTGGGAGGAGCGAATGTGATATGGTTGTTTCACTTAAGGCTGAGCGTTTCAGTCTCCTATTCTCTGCACCTTGACTCCTTGTGGGTCTATGCTGGTCCTCATCTACTGCAAATAAAAGCTTCCAGAAATAAAGTTGAGAGATACATTAATATAATAATATAATGGTACATCATTAGGAGTAGGTTTAATACTGTGTGTATTTAGCAGCATAATGCTCGTAGGTTCCTGTACTCGAGGCCTATGGTTTATCTAGCCATAGATCTTTGACCCAATAATTTTGCTGGGTGTGGGTTTCCTCTTGTGGAGCAGGACTTAAATCCAAACTGATAGGGTACTCCATGATGTGTTGAGTCATTGGGGTCCTGGCTACTATATCTTCCCAGGCCAGTCATTATTGTAGTTGACAGGGTACCCAGATACATAAGATATATGATTTCTAGTAGCATGCATAGCACCTTTCAGCACTTTGAAACCTCAGTAGGGATAAAACTTCCAGATCAGTTCCAGCCAGATTTTTCCATGTTCTGTAACTCAAATACATGGTGTCGTCAGCCATAGGGTCTTGCCATCGGGTTATGTCAGATAGCCAATAACACCAATAATAACCTTTAGTAATTGTGTGGCCAACAACTCCCAAAGAGGTAGCCCATTGCTGGCACTGTGCTTTTTATTTCTTAGCCTGTATTGTGTTGCAGGGGTACTGTCACCCTGTCATTGCCCGACTCTATTTTAACTCTTTTTAGGTTTATGTGGGTACATATGTGTAAATTAGGAAGCTTCTACAGCAGTAGCTTTTCATTTGACTTGTTTTAGAAAGTCGTCCTATTATTTATCACTCTCTGTATTTCTTCCTCTACCCTCCCCTCCTTTGGAAATCCATTCTCCCCTACCCCTGGGGCCCTTGCTAATTTTCTGGTCTCTCTAGATATTCTAAGTGAAACAGACATGCATATCTGAAGATTTACAGCTAACTTCTACAAGTGAAAGAAACATGCTTGTCTTTCTGGGTCTGGATTGTACCACTCAGAATGATTGTCTCTAGCTGCATCCATTTACCCGAGAATGGCATGAATTTGTTTTTCTTAACAGCTGAATAACATTCCGTTGTGTTAGTTGCCACATTTTCAGAATCTACTCATTAACTGATACATGTCTAAGCTGTTTCCATTTTCCAGCATTTGTGAATAGAGCAGCAGTGAACACGGATGAGCATGTGGGATATAGAGTAGGATCTATAATAGGCTCTAGAGTCCACTAGGTATACACTCAAGAGTGGTCTAGCTGGATCATGGGAAATACCTATTTCTAGCTCTTCAGGACTTTCCACACTGATTTTCCTAATGTGCTCCCACCATAGTAACTGCCCCCTTTCCTATATCCACACCAGCATGTTTCATGGTTTGGTTTATCTAGGCCATTCCAACTCAAGTAAAGTGAAATCTCAAAGTAGTTTTAATTTGTATTTTCCTGATGGTTGAGGATATAAACCTTTAAAACTGTTTCTTAGCCGTTTGTATTTCATCTGTTCAGAGTACTCTGGTTAGTTCCATGCCTCGTTTTTTTTAATTGGATTGTCTTTCTTACTGTTCTCTGTGGATGATGTTTTGTTGTTCTTCTTTGTACTCTGGGTACCCTTTGATGGATGTGTCCATAGCAAAGGGTTTTGTGTGTTCTGTAGGCTGCCTTCTCACTCAGATAATAGTGTCCTTTGCTGTTCAGCAGCTTCATCATTTCACAACATCCCTTTCATCAGTTGCTGGTTTTAATGACAGCTCTATAAGAATCCTAGTCAAAGACTCCTTTCCTGTGCCAGGGGGTTAGTTCAAGTGTATTCTCTTCTGTCAGTTTATGGACATCATAGCTTATGTTGAAGTCCTTTATTCTTCTACATGCAGATCTCTAGTTTGACGAGCACTATCTGTTGAAGTTGTTGTCTTTTCTCCAGTGTGGGCACCTGGGCACCTGTGTGGGTCCTAGTTCAGATGCATCCATCAGTGAGTCCATGGTTATGTGTGGCAATGTTTTTAATGTTTCGGTCTTTTCAAGTCTTCTGTTGCTGAACATTTTACTGTTTCCACGTTTCAGTTATACACATAACAGCTGGGTAAGAAAATCTTTGTAAATAGATCTTCATTGTAATTCTAATATTTGAATCCATCTACCAAGTATTTAAATGCTTAAAACAGAGCAACAAAACAAAAAATCCTACAGAAGAGGATAATTAAATGTTAATCTCTGTGATTCTAAATATAATTAAAATGGAAATTTGGAAAAGTGGGAAATTGCTGGATAATGAGGTTACCAGATTTAGTAAACAGAAGTACAGGCGTCCATTTAAATTTGAATTCTAGATAGGACACAAAATATTTGAGATATACTTGTACAAAAACATTGTTTCATATCTGAAATTCAGATTTAACTTCACATCTTATGTGATGAATGGGTGTGCTGGAAATGTTATGGTGGAGGTGATGGCAAGAGTAAAGAAGGCACCATGCTCACACGGAGTGGCTGCAGCATTACTGCAGATGTGAGAATGGGGACTTATATGAAATACACACTGCAGAATAGGACTGTCTCAGGCCTTCAGATAAAAACCAACCTTAATCAACCCCTGAAATCCAGAGTTGTCCTCTGACCTTCACCCTTAAGATCTCTTCCTCCCATCTCCCATAGGAAGACTATGGGAACATAGTCTTCCTCCCTTTCTAGTTCATGACCTGTACACACATGCACACACAGACAAGCACAAGTATATTTAAATCTAGATTCCTCATGTGAGAGAAAGTATTCAATATTTCATATTCTGAGTCTGGTCTATTTGTCAACTCATATGTTGGTGGACATTGGGAAGAATCTATTTCTTAGCTGCTGGGAATAGTATAGCAATATGTATGCGTGTATCTCTGTGATATAACTTTGAACCCTGTGGGTATGTACCATGGGTGCTATAGCAGTGGTATCTGGTTGTGCTGTTTTGATTATGGGGAACCCCACACTGGCTTTCTTTTTTGGGGTTTTTTTTTTTTAAGATTGATTTATTTATTATATGTAAGTACACTGTAGTTGTCTTCAGGCATTCTAGAAGAGGAAGTCCGATCTTGTTATAGATGGTTGTGAGTCACCATATGGTTGCTGGGATTTGAACTCAGGACCTTTGGAAGAGCAGTCAGTGCTCTTAACCACTGAGCCATCTCTCCATCCCAATTAGATTTTTTTTTAAGATTTATTTATTTATTATATGTAAGTACACTGTAGCTGTCTTCAGACACCCCAGAAGAGGGCGTCAGATCCCATTACAGATGGTTGTAAGCCACCATGTGGTTGCTGGGATTTGAACTCAGGACCTTCAGAAGAGCAGTCAGCGCTCTTACCTGCTGAGCTATCTCGCCAGCCCCACACTGGCTTTCATAACACCTTTCCACCACATTTCTTGATTGTTGTCTTGATGGTGGGCATTGTAGCAGCAATGAGATGGAATCTCAAGGCAGTTTTAATTCTCACTTCCCTGATGGCTAAGGATATTGGATACTTTTTCAGACTTTTATTGTATTTTTTGTTGTTGTTCTGACACCGGGTCTCATGTACCCTAGATTGGCTTCCAACTTACTGTGTAAGAAGGATGACTTTGAACTCCTGATTTTCCTGCTGCTTCCCAAACACTAAGATCTCAAGCACATGGTACCACACCTTAATTCATCACCCTATCTATTGACTCAATGACTCAGGGGGGCTGGAATATTTGGGTTTTTTTTCCCCAGTTCTTTATATTTTCTAGTATCTAGATATAAATTCCTTGATGTATAGTGGAAAGGTGTTTTTTTAATCACATTTATTTAGAATGTATTTGTGTGTTGTATGTACACCATGCTGTGTGTTTCAAGGCCAGAGGACAACTTGTTGGACTCAGTTCTTTCCTTGTACCATGTGGGTCCCATCTAGGTCATCAGGCTAGGCATCAAGTGCCTTTACCCACTGATCCATCTCACTCTTCCAAGACTGTTTTGATTTCACGTAATCCCATTTGTTGGTTCCAGAAATTATGTTCTATGTTTTGGAATCTTTTTCAGACATTCCCTGTCTATACCTCTATCTTCAAGTATTTTACTTCTACCAGTTTCAGAGTTTCAGATCTTGTATTAGGTCTTTGATCCATTTTTAATACTTTTCTGTGCTTGGGGAATCTTTGAGCATCTTGAAGTTTATGATGCCTCGCTGCATTTCCAGATGTATGGCAATTTTATGGTGAAGATAGACACACAGCATTCAGCAGCCTCTTATAATCATTGCCTTGGAATAACTGAAATCAGAACAATCACGTCTGACTCCCCCACAATGTCCTCACTTTACTTTTCCTGGGGAGGTGCAGAGAGAGACTTACCTAGGATAGGGAACTGACAGACCAAAGAAGTGATTCCATATGTGTGCAGGTTGGTGAGCCAATGTGGGTATTGGGATTACTCAGCAGAAGCTGGGTGACTGAGGCGTTGTGGAAAAACTCCACCTCAGCGTGGGTGCATCTCTCAGTCCCCATGCTAGTCAACCTTCCCCTCCAGTGTACTCTAGCACCCGCAGTGTTAGCCTGCAGCTGAATGAAGCAGAAGAGAGTGATGGCTGGGATCTCCATCAAGCCTCTAAAGACCCTTCTCCTCCCCTCCTGCTTCTAGGCGATGTTAATAGGCCCAGTCTCCTAGGCAGGGTCGCCTGTGGGTGATCACAGCTGCTCTGATTTAAGACAGCAATTGCCGTGCTGTTCCCAGAGGACACTTCTGCTATCAATAGGCAGGCACTGCTTACCTACGTAGTAGTCCTCTGAGACTAGAAGGAAAGACAGTCCTTATCCTCTGGTGACTGCACAGCCATCGTAGTGAAACACACTGTTCACTCGTTTATGGAGATGCTCGTGTAAATGAACCTACCAGGCATTCAGAAGTATAGCAGTTTTCATGTGTCTAGTCCATAGCCTGATGATTATGTCTGTGCTGTATTGTACTTTAATAATGACTTTAGAACTGTTTCATCTACAATACGTGAATATGTTATGCAGCAGCAGTTTTCTGTATCTTATATTCACTGCATCTCTCTTTTTTTTTTTCTTTTGTGGCGCTGGGGATTAAACCCAGGGCCTTTTGCATGCTAGCCATGCTAGCCATGCTAGCCATGCTAGTCAAGCACTTTACCTCCGAGCTGCTTCCTCAGCTTCTTACTGTCTGTTGATTGCATCGAGTGATTGGCCTGTACCTTCAGGTTTGTGTAAGTACACTCTGTGATACCCGCACCGTGCCAGAATCACCTCAGGATGCATTTCTCAGACCATACCCCACCACCGAGCTGTGCATGATGCACTTCCAACCGTCCCATCCACACCATCCCAACTCTTCTGCTGTACTTGTCATGCCATTGTTGCCTGCCTGTTCTAATGCACTAGCCTCTTAATGTCTTGTCTTTTTCATGGTCTTGGAGGGTGGAGGGTTCCAGACATGGTTTCTCTATAAGTAGCCCTGGCTTACCTGGAACTCACTCTGCAGACCAGGCTGGCCTTGAACTCAGAGAGCGCTGTGATTAAAGCTGTACACCACCACCACCTTTTTTATTTTTGTATGCAGAATTCCTTGAATAGGAATAGTTTGGTATATATATTTATGTAGAAATGTGATTGGATATAAAGAATAGACTTTGATTCTAATGAACGAAGTGGAGGAATTCAACAAAGCTGTCTGATCAGGTTCTCCTGGTGTCTGTGTGCAGAGATCAGGATCCTCTATGAAACTGGGGTTCTATAATATGTCACATTTTTTTTTT
>JADRCC010338193.1:0-15604 GCA_019843855.1 Hylomyscus alleni | reverse complement strand
CCGAACCAACACTGCCATCACCACCACTACCACCACCATCACCACCGCCATCACCATGATCACCACCGCCGCTCTTACTACCATCCTTATCGCACTCCCTGTATGCCTGAGGTGAGCAACTGCTTTCTTCTGTCAATGCTGTTCAACACCGTGACCTGCTCTTCTTTCGGGTCCACGTATAAACGGAGGCATACTTAAATCATTATCATCCCAGACTGTCTTAGCTCTCTGCTGCCTCAGCGTCCTCTGTGTTCTCTAAGACATGTTATGTTATGTTTGAGGTATTGCATCCTCTAATTACAGCTTCTAAGAGAGGACTCATTAGCAACAATGTCAGGACCAGCAATACTGCGTCTCCGAGTTCTATCGCTGAAGCGAGGGTCAGTCCCAGCTGGGATGGTCTTGGCTAGACTGTGTTCAATGGGATGACTAGCTAAAGAAATGACATGGTCACCTAAGTTGTCTTTTATGGGACCAGCTTGCTCTTGGAGAAGAGGGGAAGGGGATGGCAGGAAGAGACTGAAGGGGGGCTGGGTCCTTGCATGCTGAACATGGCCACTGGTCTTTGATTTCTTAGCTAGATTCTGACGGAACAAGAATGAGTAGAGACGCTGAACCATCTACTTTGTCTTCCATTAAAAACTCTGTGATTGTGTCCTCCTGTTACTGTGCTGCCTCATTTCACGCTCCTGCCATCCCTCTCTCCGTTCCCATGCACCACAATAAAAGGAAAAGCTGCTCACACCAGTTCTAAACCAGGCTCTGCTTTGTCTGTGTTCTGTTTCATTTCTGCATCCTGCACCTGCCTTGCACGCATGCCACTGCTTGCTGCTCATACCATCGGTGCACGAACCGGAGGGCTGGGTTCCAGAGCCCAAGCTCAGGCCTCCATGGGAAGGAACAGAGTGGAAACTCATGGTTTCCTAGGAGAAAGATCTAGGGGAGAGAGAAAAAAAAATGTCCTGCACCAACCAGGAAAGTGGCCATTTGCCCGAAAGAGGCCATCTCAGGCCAGGTAAGTGACGAAGGGAAGACAGTGGCTTCCTTAACCTGGCTTGTCATTCGTTCTTAAAGGAAGAAGGTTCTAGGGAAAGACTGAGATGGGGAAGGGAGAAAGGGGGAACAGAACAGGAGGGGAAAGGAATAGTCAATCCATATGATCTTGGTTAAGTCCCTTTATCTCCAGGAGCCTCCGACTTATCTGGAAGGTGGGGATAATCTCAGGAGTTCATGACCCGTTCCAAGGCAGAAAGGTTCAAATGCACTTAGTAGGTACATTACCCTCCCGGCTCCTCTCTCCTTTCTCTCTTAGTTCACTTTCCAGGACATAGAAACCACACAGGCAATATGGTGGCAACACGTATTAGTAGGCACAGCAGGGGCTTTTGGGTCACACGCCTAGGCTCAGAAGCACATTTCGTTATTATCTTAATTTTCTATTGCTGTGTAACAAATGAGCTCATTGCGCTCAGCTATCCTTGAGTCTAGTTGACTCTACACTGGGCCTGGATTGTGCGAAATGACCTTGAGAGCAGGCCTTACGCTGAAGCCTGTAGCCTCCTGCCCAGTGTTAGGATCTGAGGGATGAGCAGACCCTTCTGAGCCAGACATGTGTGTGCTTGTTGCAGAGGAGGTCTGTTCCTTATTGCAGTTCTTTCTAGGTCTCTCTTGGAAACAGTAGTGGCTCTGCTGCCCTTAGACACTACCCACCTCCCCTCAGGACTTCCGTCCATGCCAGGCTTTCCTGTGGTGAATGACGATAGCAGGCCTTTAGAAGGGACCCAGCCGCCCACACCAATTGACCCTGGTGGCCTACGAAGGAAGAGGTGACAGTGAAGAGCTCATCGAAATCTCAGCTTTAATTTCCTCGCTCAACTTGGAAAAAAAGCTCCTTCGGGTTCCCTGAACTGTAGAAATGCCACACCCTCCCCTTCTGCCCCAACACTCTGGCCTCTGGGGCCATGAGAGCTGGGACAATGAGATTTCCTTTTTTTTTCTGCTGAGTCACAGAATTAACTCCTGTAGAATTGCTTCTTTCCTGTGAGCTCCTCAGGTTCTACACACAGCCTTTCCCCCCCTCAGTTTCCCCTGCCCATTCTGAGGGGGTACCTGGGCAGGTGCTAGGATTGGAGCCCCTTAAACTGTGCCAGGGTGGAGTGTGGTCTCAGGCATGGAGTCTCAGCAGAGCTCCAGTTGCAGCTCTCCCCATTTGCACTGACCACTTAAAGTTAAATTGTTGAAGTTAAATATCTTTGGGTAGGGATGGCTCCATAGGAAAGCACTTGCCTACCATGGTCAAAGTCATGAGTTCAATTCTCAGCAACACACACACACACCAAACAACAACAAAATAGTGTCAAATGCTCCAGGTCTAAAGCTGTGGTCAACAATGAAGAGGTGACCTGGGGTAGGAAGGACAAAAGGCATCTGGAGACTTGATTTGAGGGGTAATCAAGTTTAGCTTGGTTACACTCCAGCATTCCAGGACTGGAAGAAGGTCAGTTTGTGGCCGATGGATCCAGGCAAGAGGTCTTTGTGTGGCTGACTGTGCCACTGTCACAGGTACCTCAGGGAAACCTTTTCAACTAATCCCTCCAGGAGGCCTCCAGAACAGATCGGCATCATTGGAAGGAGATGGAATTAGCTAAGGATAGCCCATCAGCCCCGGTGGTTAGAAGGAGATTGGGTTAGATGAGGTGTAGCTTGTAAGGAGCTCGAGTTAGATAAGGATAGCCCATCAGCCCTGGTGGCTGGAAGGAGTTCTAGTTAGTTGAGGTTAGCTTGTCTGCCCTGGTGGCTGGAGACAAGACTCCTAACTGAACTTCCTTTTTTCCTTTCCCACAGCCAGGTCAGCACTTGGCTCCCAGCCCTCACCTGGCCGTGTATACAGGGACCTGCGTGCCCCCCTCTCCCTCCAGCCCCTTCTCACCATCCTGCCGCTCCCCCAGGAAGCCCTTCGCTTCCCCGAGTCGCTTCATCCGGCGGCCCAGCATTGCCATCTGCCCCTCGCCCATCCGAGTGGCCTTGGAGGGTTCTTCAGGACTGGAGCCCAAGGGGGAAGCCAGCTGGTCTGGTGCCAACTCTGGGCCCCCAGTCACGGAGAGCAGCAAGCCCTCTGTAGACCACTCAAGACCACAGGGCCCGCCCAGGGCCCCTCCCAAGGCCCGAGCAGCTCTGTCCCTTGGCAGGTTCCTGAGACGGGGCTGTTTGGCATCGCCAGTTTTTGCGAGGCTTTCGCCCAAGTGCCCCTCCGTGTCACACGGGAAGGTGCAGCCTCTGGGGGACATGGGCCAACAGCTGCCCAGGCTGAGACCCAAGAAAGTAGCCAAGTAAGAAGCTGAGGGGCTGGTGTTGTGTGCCTGTGGACAGAGGGTGGTGGTGTGGGTGTGGGTGTGGACTGTGGCTTGGTGGCGATGACAAAGACATGAGGCTGGAATGAGGGTTGTAGGGACCAGTCACAAGTAACATAATCATATCCCTAAGCGACCAAATGTCCCTTCCCCCAAAACCCAGTCCCATTATCACTCCCCCTTCCGGAGATGGAAAAGAGGCAGGAGTCTTATTTCTTTATCTGTCCATTCTCCTTCACACTCCTGCCTTGTCCCAAGATGGCTAGTTGAAAAGGGCTTCAGCACTAACCACACAGGCTATCCTGTCCCCAAGACGTGATTCCCCAGGGACTCCAGCCTTTCCCATACCTTAGATGCTATGGTCTCCTTGGTCCTCACTGACACCCACTTGCTCTTCCTAAGGGCCTCAAAAAGATACTGTAGTGGTTTAAGATCATGAGTAGTGTCAGCTTCCAAGTCTGAAATCTGAGAACCCCGAGTGCCCTGAGGCAGCCACTACACGCTTGGTGGAGGCCTAGAGGAGTGTTTGGGAGTGCCTGGATCCACAGCTGAGAGGGGGGACAGTCAGAGGCACCCCCAAATCAGTCGGCACAATCCTACATTTGGCCCTACCTGGGCCCAGAGAAAGAAATGTTATGCAGGAGCCTTAGGTTGCTATGGAGACCCAGAGAGCATGATCTCTTCAGTGCAGTGAGTGTGGGGACCGCAGGGAACACTGGCTACTGTCCCCTTCCTGCCTGTGGCTTGGAGGAGGAGAAAGGGAGTTAGGCTCTGTTGCTTTACGAAATGATCAGGATGAGTGTATCGATTCTCCTCAGCTGGCCCTGCTGGGAGAATGTTCTAGCCCCACGGCTACTGTCCCACTTCATATGTGGGCATGGGGCCTTGAAAAGGCTTCCTTTCTAGTGTCCCCAAGGGACAGTTTAAAGGGGTTGGGATTACGTGCTGGTATGTCAACACTACAAGGGCAGGCTGAAGTAATCAAAACTATAAAGACTGAAAAACCAAAATAAGGCATATTTAGGATTGTCTTAGATTCAACAGAAAAATATAAATCCTAGTCAAGGAGCCCCCAGAGGCCGCGGCTGCACACGCCACTCTGGATCAGTGCTCATCCTTGGGACTGTCAGGATCACGTGGGCACGATTACCTGCCGTCCCGTGATCACGTGGGGGGGATTTCCTGCTGTCCCGTGATCACATGGGGGGATTACCTGCTGTCCAGTGATCACGTGGGGGGATTTCCTGCTGTCTCGTGATCACATGGGGGGATTTCCTGCTGTTCCGTGATCACGTGGGGGGATTTCCTGCTGTCCTGCAGTCACATGGGGGATCATCTGCCCTTCTGCTTCTTTACTGTTTCCTTTTTGTGTCTGAAGCTTTTTCCAGATCAAAATGGAAATGCCTACAGACAGTGGGCCCTGCCTGATGGACTCGGATGACCCCGGAGCAGGAGAGTCTGGTGACCAGACCACAGAAAAGGAAGTCATTTGCCCCTGGGAGAGCCTGGCAGAAGGGAAGGCGGGCTGAGCAGGGCCTTTGGCCGGGAAGATGGTCCTGGCAGACACCATCAGAGGAGGGGCACACTTGCTCTCAAACCCAAGTGCATTAAGATGATATTGGAGGACTGGACTGGAAGAAGCGAATGGGGCGGAGTGCGGGGACGTGTGCTCTGGCTGACTCCTAAAGGCCACCTGTTCCCTTTCCCTGCCTTTCCCTTTCTTGGCCAGACAGGCATGTGGGCCAGAAGACATCCCTTGCTGCCTTAAAAACCAATAAAAGGGTCATCTGGAGGCTTTTCTTGGGTTGGGGCACTGGCATATTCCTGGGTTTATTTCTTAGTGTTCATAACCTATGACTTGTGAGTTAAGCTCATGTCTTCAGTTTTGTGGGCAAGGGACACTGAGTCACTGCGAAGCGTTCCCTCCCTGCCTCAACAGATTTGGACGGGATGATTTCATTAACCGAGTTCCACGGTGGCAGTCCCTCAGGCTGGCATTGCCCAGAAAGGGCAATAGCTAGGCCAAAGGTCACTTGGAACATTGTATTCTCTAAGATGTTCACAAGACAGGATTTGTTTGGGGGAGGGTAAAGTATGTATCCTTCCTTCCTTCCTTCTTTCCTCTCTTCTTTTCTTCTTTCTTCCCTTCCTTCTTCCCTCCCTTCCTTTGTTCTTTCCTCCCTTCCTCCTTTCCTTCTCTTTCCTCCCTCCCTCCCTTCCTTTCTTCTTTCCTCCCTCCCTCCCTTCCTTCTTCCTTATTTCCTTCCTTCCTTCTTTCCTCCCTCCCCTCCTTCCTTCTTTCCTTCTTTCTTCCTTCTTCCCTTCCTTCCTTCTTGCCTTCCTTCCTTCCTCCTTCCTTCTTCCCTTCCTTCCTTCCCTCTTTCCTTCCTTCTTCCTTCCTTTTCTTCTTCCTTCCTTCCTCTTCCTTCCTCCTTCCTTCTTTCCTTCCTCCTTTCTTTTTTCCTTCTTCCTTCCTGCCTTTTCTTCTTCCTTCCTTCCTTCTTTCTTTTGTTCCTTTTCTTCTTTGTTCCTTCCTTCCTTCTTTCCTTCCCTCCTCCTTCCTTCCTTCCTCCTTTCTTCCTCCCTCCTTCCCTGCTCCTTTCTTCCTTCCTCCTTCCTTCCTTCCTTCCTTCTTTCCTTCCCTCTTCCTTCCTTCCCTCCTTCCTTCCTCCTTCCTTCCTTCCTTTTTCCTTCTTTCTTTCCTTCCTTCTTTCCTTCCCTCCTCCTTCCTTCCTTCTACCTTTCCTTTCTTAAAATTATGTGCATATATATGGGACTCTGTGTTGGTGTATGCACACGAGTGTAGTTGCCTATAGAGTCCAGAGGAGGATGTTAGATCTCCTGGATCTGGAGTTAAAGGTGTTGATGAGCTGCTTCACATGGGTGCTGGGAACCAAACTTGGGTCTTCCGGAAGTGAAGCAGTCCCTCTTTACTGCTGAACCATCTCCCCAGCCCTTAACCACTGCTTCGGTTGCTTTGTCAAAAGCAACTTAAGAAAGGGTTTATTTTGCCTCATGGTTTGTACATGCTTGTGCTGGAGACATCATGGTGGCCAGAGTTGGAGGCAGCTGGTAGCATCATATCTGCACAGAGATCTGGATGGTAGAACTCAGTGCACCCTCTCTTTCTATTTAGTCCAGAACCCCAACCAAAGGGGTGACACTGTTCACATGAAGACCCATATTTCAGCATGGGTCTTCCTTGTTCAGTTGAACGTTCCTGGGAAATGGATAGATGCAGAGAAATGCTCTCCATCCAATGGACAGTGCAGGTTAACAATCCCAGAGTGGGGCCTGGATAAGAAGGGAAGGGCTGATGGTCTGCTGAAGAGAAAGGTCAATTTTAAGAGTGTTTTGGACAGGCCCTCCATAGGGCATCCTCGAATCAAAATCATTGTCGGAGAAGTCATATGGGGCCTGAGAGAGGTCCTCCATCAGTCTTCAGCTGTGCACAGTAACTGGCTGGAACCTGCAGGGTTGTTGAAGAGACCGTGCTGCAGCAACCAGATCTTCAGTCATCTGCTCCTTGCAGCAGGGGTGTGAAACACTGGTTTTTCTCTTCTACTGCCCCAGGCTGGAGGTGTGGACCCAGTACACTCTGCTCACCTTCCCTGCAGGGACTCATCCAGCAGATGTTTGCTAACCGTCTTAAGGTTTCTATTCCTGCACAAAACACCATGACCAAGAAGCAAGTTGGGGAGGAAAGGGTTTATTCAGCTTACACTTCCACATGGCTGTTGATCACCAAAGGAAGTCAGGACAGGAACTCAAGCAGATCAGGAGGCAGGAACTGATGCAGAGGCCATGGAGGGATGTCCCTTACTGGCTTGCTTCTCCTGGCTTGCTCAGCTTGCTTTCTTATAGAACCCAAGACTACCACCAGCCTAGGGATGGCACCACCCACAAGGGGCCCTCCTACTCTTTATCATTAATTGAGAAAATGCCTGACAGCTGGATCTCATGGAGGCATTTCCTCAAGGGAGGCTTCTTTCTCTGTGATAACTCCAGCTTGTGTCAAGTTGACACATAAAACCAACCAGTACACTGAGTCCCTACTGGGTGCCTGACACTGTGCCAGGTCTGAGGAGATAACAATAAGGCTCCATGGATTTATCTAATGGTTCTCAACCAGGCCAATTTTGTCTCCTCCTGTTTGTTGGATGGTGCCTGGGAACAATTTGGAAAGCCAAGACTGGGGCAGGGAGTGGGCATTGCTACCTGAGGTCAGTAAGTAAAGGCCAGGGATGCTGCTTGATATCCCACGATGCTCCAAACTCCTGACTAAAGACTATCTGTCCAAAATACGAGAGGCAACACTACTGAGAAATCTTGGCTCTTAGTGGATGGTGAGAAGGGGACGCCATAGCACAGTCTCTTTGTTCCTCTTCCCGATATGACCACATTGAATAAGTCTCCTTTTTTTAATTACATTTTTCATCAGAAAAAGAAAAGAAAAACAAACAAACAAACAAACAAACAAACACCTTGGGAGTTTGGGCTAAACCCTTGACTTTGGTTTCTGCCAGCCCTGAAGCAATGCCCCCTGGGTCTTCCAGGGATTGTGGTGGGATCTGACCACATTGTGGTGGACAGAGACTCAGAACTAAATGCTGAATAAAACAGCTCTTGGCCTCACACGGAAAGTCCTTGAAGGAGAAGAACTTCCAGTGGTTTATTAAACTCCTCATTATGTTGCTCCCTGTTAGCCTTCAAGTGCATCCGAATTCAATTAGCAGATAAGAATCCTGGACTTGCTTTCAGCCTCTGACAGCTTATCATATGTGAGACATAAAGAGTGGGGGGCTGCTCAATAATCTCTCTGCACATGCACTTCTAAAAATGAATATTGGGCAGGTGTGCGAGCAAAACGTGGGCCTGCCAACCCCGGCAGGACAACCATTACTGCTTCTTCTCTTGGGGGCATTGTTCATTTTAGATTCTACCAAATCTCTCCCACCAGACCCACAAGACAGTCACTCCTTGTCTTCTGTCATAGAAATCATGGCGTGAAGGGGGGTGGGGTTGGTTTATTTGATGCCTTGGTTTGCAGAACCACCTTAAAATGAGATTGTAGGTGAGGCCAATCCAGACCCACAGTCTACCCTCAATCAGTGTGTCCGAAACAAGGGGTCTCTCAAGTCTAGATGTGGATATCTGTGGTTACAGGACAATACTTCTAAGCCTTCGTGATCCTGGAGAGGACTAAGCCTTTCTGGATCCCCAGAACTAACCACAGAAGGCGCTGGAATCCACAGATTGTAGCAGGAAAGCCTAGTCTAAAGTTCAGTGATAAAGAGACCTCAGAAGGTAGGCAGTGGTTCATGTCTGGAGAGTTTTCATCATGTCACTAGCTGCCCAAAGATAGGACGGTCCAGGGCAAGTAGAGTCAAAGGAAGAGAGGACACTCAGTTTGTGTCACGTTAACAAAACACAACCAACCAGCACAGCTGAGTTTTCGCTAGCTTGGGTGGCCTAAAACCTTGACAGACCCTGAGAGAAGTTCCGAGTCTAACCCCAGGAGTGGGGCTGCTCTCCTTGCTCTGGACGAGTCAGCGGGGGAACTGGGTCCTGGATGGAACACAAGGTCTGACGTCTTTCCAGCTGGGGGCATTACTTCATTTCGCTCATCTGTGCACTGGGTTGTGTCTGGGATTGCTTGGAAGCATGTAAATGGTCTCTTTAGCAAATTTAAGAGAGGGTGGAGCACCTCTCAGTGGATGAGTTTGCGACTTCCAGACCTCCATCTTGGCTTGGCCTGCCCATTACGGGACAGGTGGCCGGTACCTCTGGTGTGTTCTTGCTTTTCGGGTCCCAGCAGAATTAGGGGCAGACTTTGATCGCAGCAAGTAATCCTACTTTGCCAGAGCCTCAGAGAGATGCTGGTTTTCCTGCTCTTGACAATTAAAAACAACAAGTTTCTTCAGGGGCCCCTAAAGCAATTTGCCCCTTTGCACTCTGGGTATGGGACCTTTGGATGGCCCATAGAGAACTCTGAATTCCTTGAGCTGAATGGACAGTGTGCTTATTTGCTAGATATAAGAGGACTATAAGAAGTCTGTGGTGACCATGTTTGGTGGTCTCTAGGTCCTGGATGGATTGTCTGCAGAGGGTGAGGGTAATGGGGATCCTTAAATACTTCTGACTCAGAGGCCCAGCCTGCCACAGTGGTGTCTGTCCTCACAGTTCACCAGAAGAGGGAGTCTCAGGCTCAGAGATCCCCTCAGTCTTAGAGGTTGGGATGCCTCCAGAAGAAAGGAAACTCCCTCCCTCCTCCTCCAGTAGTGTCCCAGCCTTGGAGAGATGGGTAGCGTTTCTTTGTGTCCAGCAGGAAAACCCTGTACTGAAGATCAACAGAGTCTCATTCATAGTTGGCTTCACAGCCTGAGGGCTTCATGAGCTCTTCTGTTGAGAAGGGAAGCTGGGGAATTGGGCGAGCCAGGTCAGCCAGGCCAGCATAGGGCAACAAGAGTTGCTTTTCAGCTTCTCAGCTGATGGGAGGGACTCCCTGTCTAAGAGAACGGGGGCACTAGTCTTTTCTGTTTTGGGGGAGGAGAATTCAGAGTCCCTGCAAAGCCCTTGCATAGGGGAAGTTTATGGACAGAGGCTCTCTGGCCACATGTACATGACCCATCTGTCTATATGAATGGAGAGTCGATGTATCACGTGTGTGGGAATGTATTCCTGTGAACCTGGCTGGTACTGGCCTCAGCAGGGACACTGAGCAGAGCCCAGTGAAAAAAAGAATTCATATGATCTCTAGAGAGACCAGAGAACCCCAGAAGACAATAGTAACTCAGTGGTAAAGCTGGGGTCTAGATGCCCTTGGTGAGCATGAGCCAGAGAGTCTGAGAAGCTCACTGATGACACGGTAGCTGAGGTGACTGAGGTGGCTGAGGTAGCTGAGGTGGCTGAGGTAGCTGAGGTAGCTGAGGTGGCTGAAGTAGTTGAGGTGGCTGAGGTGACTGAGGTGACTGAGGTAGCTGAGGTGCCCTTGGATTCAGCTGATGTGACCCTGTCCTTATGTGGCCCAGTCCCAGGCAAATGGTAGCAGTTGTCTGCACAGACTGCATTGGAAAGAAAAGTCAGTAGTCCATCTACTGACTTCTATCCCCTCAACTCTATCTGTAGGTACTTATCAAGCAGTCGTGTTCTGCAGGACTTGATCTCCAGGAGTTAGGAAGTTGGCCACCCACAGACTGTAGATTCATTGAAAGATCTCCTCATCAATTCCCATGCACATGCATTTATTCCTTGATCTAGTGTGGGACAATAGCATCACTGCCCTTATGCTGCAGATGTGTCCTCACCATGCATCAGTAATAGAAGTTCTCCAATTTCACAACTGCCTGCAACCCCAGCTCCAGGGGATCTAGCACCCTCTTCTGGCTTCTGGGGGTACCCTCACACTTATAGAACACACACACACACACACATGCACACACGCACGCACGCGCGCGCGCACACACACACACACACACACAAGCACACACAGGGGTGGAGCAGGAGAGCTAAAGAAAAAAATAAAAATAAATCTTTAAAAAATTCTTTAAGCGAGGCATGGTGGTCTGGCAGAAAAACAGGGCAGAAAGAAGGTAAAATGCACACATAAAAGAAGTGAGATTGGAAACCCTTCTCCACCCAAGGCTGCCGTGTGACAGAGCACGTGCAGATATAGCTGGAGCGATATACAAATACTCCGTAAAGGTCACAGTCGGAGAGGTGGGAGTGGTGCTGAGCCTCCAACACTCTCTTTCAGCTCTAACCCGTCTCCTTCTTTGGAAGCACTCCTCGCCATGCTAAACTGCACCGGGTTTTTTTTGTTGTTGTTGTTGTTGTTGTTTTTACCACTCTCTGTCTCCTTGTCTAATTGTCCCAGGAAACAAGACCTGAAAAATCCCAGGGGTATCCAACCATACTCTGAAATCTTACCTCCAGTTGTGATTCATGCCTGTAGTCCTAGCACTTGGGAAACTGAGACAGAAGAGTTGCCATGAATTTGGGGCCAGCCTGGGCTACAAAAAGCAAGTTCCAAGCCAGCCATGGCTACATGGCGAGACACTATTTTTCAAAATAAAACTTCCTAAAGTGAGTGATTGTACCGAGCCATGACCCAAACTAGATTAGGATGGGCCATCAGAGGACGGCCTGGAACCTTCGTGGGAGGGAAGAAGCCAGCCGCGCAGCAGCCAGGAGGCTGTGGGACAACCCTTGGATTTCTCCGGTCTTCCACAGTGTTGTTTTACGCCATCTCTTTCATGGTGCTTCATTAGGGTGGTTCTGGGAAATGAATGTCGTATTCCCCGGGCATTGACATCATCCTCCCAAAGGCAAAGGCTGGGTTGTTCCCAAGTTTTCACGCAGACTCACAATGCGGCAACAAGCACCTCTGTTCCTGTTTCTACGTCTTCCCAGGGCAGCAACTAAAAGGAGGGGTCGGGCTCTCTGTGTTACAAAAATGCTGCCTATTTTAATCAGCCCACTACAAGGAACTGCCTCTTTGGAAATCTATGCTAATTAACATTCTCCCAATGATGGATACTTGTTATCTTACATCTTGGCCAGAACTGTTAGGAGCACATCCACAATGCACCAGCATCTACTGTAACATGCAGACATCTAAGGTTCGGCATGTCTCTCTAGATCCTGGTCCCTCTGTCAGTTTGTAGCCTTAGACATGGTGAGTGGAGATGACCAGAGAGACTTCCAGCCATGTAACTCCCTTCCCCTCCTCTGGATCTTTTAGTTTCATTTTGTTACGGTGATAAAATACTCTGACAAAAAACAAAACAAAACAAAACAAAACAAAACAAAACAAAAAACCAAAAACAACTTACAGAGGAAAGGTTTTATTTGGGTTTGCAGATCTAGTGCGTGAGCCCATCATAGAGGTGGTAAGCATGACTAGATATGTCCGCTATAAAATCCCAGAGCCCACCCTTAGTGACGTACTTCCTCTAGCAAGGCTCCACCCCCTTATGCTTATATAACCTTCTTACTCAGCGCGGTCAGCCTGGGACCACATGTTAAACACATGAGTCTATGGGGGGCATTTTACACTGAAACCTCAAGAGCATCTGTGCCCATGGAGGTGACCCAGCCTCAATGGGGCTCCAGCTGTGGGTTTACAGTTGTTGTCGTCATCTCTGGTCCCAGCAGAGTCAGTCAGAGAACCTTCATTATGCCACTGGTTCCGTGGTCTGTTGTCTGTGTCCCAGAGTTGCGTCTTTGAGGGTGGAAACTATGAAGACCCCACGGACACAGAGGAGCCTGTGTTTGGGGAGAGGGAAATGGTATCTCTATTAGTCTCTTTATTCGGGTTCCGCCTCTGAGGCTGCCGGTGCCCCTGTATCTTCCCTAGTAATGGTGTGTCCCCTATCCAGTCAGGCCTCAGATGTCAGCCACAAGGTGAGCTGGCCTGCCCTCAGAAAATGCTTCAGATGCCTGGGGTCCACCCTGCCCCTTGTTGTGGGGAGTCCACCTGGAGAGGCTGGCTCTAGGGCTGCAGAGATGGAAGAGATTGTTCTGTTGGTGACTGCTTAAAATTCACGTTGCCATAGCAGCATGGCATTAGGCCACGGTGATCCTGCCTTACAAAGCTTTGATCTCAGGAAAGGCAGGGTTTCTTTTGCTCTTTGGCTGGTTCTAAGGGGACACTGCCTTGGGACCAAGCTTGGAAGATCATCCCAGAAGCAGAAAACTGAGGACAGAGGAGATGCTCAGAAGTAGCCTCCACTCTGAGGTTCTAATCTGAGGGAGTCAGCTCAAAACCCTTGAGGGCAAGCGATCAGGGTTGAAGGAAGAGGGGTCAGATGGCTCTGTAATGAGGGGATGTGCACACACAGACTGACGAGAGGCAAGCTCAGAGGAGGTGTCTGTGTGGGTTGTGAGGAGCAGAGCTGAAGAAGAGAGAGGTTTATAAATACATGTGGGTTAGCTCTAGCAAGTCTCAGTGTCACTAATCATTCAGCCCTGGTGGGAAGATGGTTCAGTCATAAAGTTCAGAGTCCTAGCTGGATGTGGCAGTATCTGTAATGCAGGCTCTGGGGAGGCAGAGACAGGCTCCAGACCTTGGAGCTCGCTGGCCTCCCAGCCTGGAAGAATCCGTGCATTAGATGTTAAATGAGAGAGGTGAAGTCTGACTGGGGAGACACGAGTACACAAGTCACACACAGGCACACAGGCATACACACCCTGACATACATGCACACACATACATACCCACAAGCACACAGACACACATGTAGACAGATACACACATGCACACACCAACCCACATGCATACACACAAAAACACGTTGACACAGGCACAAGGACACACACACATATACAGATATACATAGGCACATACAGAGAAGCACAGACAAACAGACAAACACACACTGATTTATTCATTCATCCCATACTCATTAATTAAGGACACACTGTGTGATCAGGAGTCGGGGTGCAAATGGCTGTCGTGATTCTGACCCTAGCCCTCAAGGACTTCCCCATAGCCCAGAGAACTAAAGTGTATTCTAGAATGATACAATACAGAGCGTGGTCATTTGCTGGAAAATATAACAACTCAGCGTGGGGAAGCAACGCCCTGGTGAGGCTGGAGTCTTCACAGGCAAAGTTGGGTTAAAACATCAGTGACATTGAGAAGAGAGGGAGCTAGTCTGCTTATTCAGTACCACTGGACTGGACTGGACTGGACTGGACTGGACTGGTGACAATGGGTTTTGAGCCACTCAGTGACTGGTTGGAGCCCTACCTTAGAAGAATGAAGCAGGAGCAGAATGAGAAGCAAAGAGACAGTAAGCTCAAAACCTCCATAGAACCAAAGAAGTAAGGGACCGGGTGCCGAGACAACCCTGGAAAGGAAGAGGCAGGTGAATAGGAAGAAGAGTGTGGGCTCCGTGAACATGGCTCACAGGAAAGAATGAAGTCAGGGGGAGATGAGATTATTGAGGCCTGGTCATTAGGGAGCAATGGCGCTGCCCTTCCGAGGGATCAAGAAAACAGAGAGGAGGAAGTTAGGGCGATACGCGGTAGAGGCTCACAAAGATTCAGTCAAGAATCACCCACTCAGGCCTTGTATGACAACTCGTCTCCAGCCTGTAAGTATGTCAAGGGGGACGAAGACAGAAAAGGCGATTGGTTAACTTAACTGGCTGACTCCTCCCATTGCCTTCGGAAAGGAACTGGGAAAGGGAGACGAGGGGCGTGCATTATGAGTCCGGTTGAGTGGCCTGGAAAGACATCTCCTAGAAGACCCATGTGAGGAAAAGATGTTCTGAACCCAAGGAGAGGAGAACCATTGAGAACACTCCTAGGGGAAAGCCATGCCCGCGGACCTGCAGGGCTGCTGTCCTTTCTCCGACTGGATTGTGAAGGTGGAGTGGAAGCAGGGATCGAGCCAAGAGGCTGCCAGATGCCAGAGTGAGAGATGATGATGATGTGGTGTTAGGACTGAGAGGTGGCAGCAGGGTGAGCGAAGGGGCAGGGTGTGCGCGTGCGTGCGTGCGTGCGTGCGTGCGTGCGTGCGTGCGTGCGTGTGTGTGTGTGTGTGTGTGTGTACATATGTACCCATGGATATGGAGGACGGACGACAACTTCAAGCACAATTCCTCAGTTGTCCCTCACGTTCTTTAAGAGAGGATCTCTCATTGGCCTGATGTTTGCCAAGCAGTCTAGGCTGTCTAAGGTGCCGAAGGGTCTGCCTGTCTCTGTCTCTCTAGCATTGAGATTACAAGTATGCCCCACCACACTGGAGTTTTTCACATGGGTTATGGGGGACTGAACTCAAGTCTTCGTGCTGGTGTGGCAGGAGGCTGACCAACTGAGCTGGTGCCCCATCTCTTTGCTCTGATGTTAAATCCCTCGGTGAATTGGTTATGGGATGTGAACCCGGGGAAGGCTGAAGAGTTAACTCCACAGTTTGAGGGAGGAGCAGAGAAACAGACACACTCGATGGCATGGCCCCTTATGGCTGGTAAGGGTGGGTCAGAAAGAGCACTTATTGAGAAGAGAAGATCAGGCGTTTCCTGTTCCATGTAGGTCTCTAGTATACACCTAGCAGAGAAGTTAGTATCACTCTAGGGCTCAGGGGAGTCCTTTGGACCTGAGTTAAAAGTCTGGGAGTTTCACATAGGTAGGCAGGATTGGCAAGCGAGCGCCGATTGGCTAGAGGGTCTTTAAGGATGTGCTGAGACACTCTGTGGAGGCCGGAAGCACCAGCAAAGAGTATCAAGAAGAAGCAATAATGAATGGGG
>JADRCC010338130.1:0-12404 GCA_019843855.1 Hylomyscus alleni | reverse complement strand
GTGCATCTGTTATAGCTTTCAATTTAATGTTTTAATGGGATTCCTGAGTGTACAAACAAGTATGTCCTTCATTTTTGATCCTTCTCTTGGGTAATTTCTCTTCTGTTGACTTGTCTTGTTCAACTTTTATGTAATTTTTTAATCTTATATTTCATTTTTAAAATGAATGAATGAATGAATGAATGAATGAATGTAAATCTAGCCTTCAGGGTAAAGATTTATAATTGATCTCTCATTTATATCTTCTGGGAGAGGACTAATCAGTTTTCTCTAGTGAAGGAGCATTGTTTATGATCATCCTCATGATTAGGAATAGTTAGTTTTTGGTGTGTGCTTTTGTTTGGTTATTATCTGGTAGTTTGTTTTGCTTTTTTGTTAGGGATTTTTGGCTGGGGTAGTATTTTACTTTGTTTTCTTGATTTGGGTGGATTTTGTTGTGTTAGACTTTTATTTTTTTTCTAAGAAAGAACTTCAGTGGAAAGGCAGGTGAAAGGATCTAGAAGGATTTGAAAGAAGGGAAGACTATGTCTGAAATATACTTAAAATTTTAAATTATTTTAAATGAATGAGAGGATAAATATTGGGAATTTAGTGAGAGATTATATTGGTTTGGGTAATTGACATTATTAAGTTCTCCTCCTGGTTCCTTGACTTCATCAGCCACTAATACTATACTTATAGTATTAGACAAAAATTCATTCCAATTGAATAGGTCTTAAGTCTAATTAGAGAGGTGTAGGCTATCTTCGAAATATTAGTTCTTTTACTACATCCTTGGGTACATATTTGTCATTCCTATAATTGGTAGACATTAGACACATTGTTCTATGCACCTGCACAATAAGCTACACTACTGTTTCTGATCTGTGCTCTCTGCTTCATTGCAACCACAATTCTAAGAACAGCAGTCTGTCTTATCATTATGTGTGTTCTACTATCAATAGACTAAAATCTACTATTAATAGACTAAAATCATCTGAAACCAAGAGACTAAATAAACCCTACTTCCCTTATATTTGCTCAGTATTTTGTCAGAGCAACAAGGGAAGTAACCTAGACAGCTAATAATTGTGTGTAATTCTTTCTTGAGTGATAAGAATGGGGAAGGATTACATAAGAAAATGAAAGATCTTGTCTTGAGAAATGCTGTAGACATCCATAAGCAGGCTACGGTTTCTTTACTACCAAAATATCAACAATGTTAAGACAATGTCCTCAATTCATTTTTTTTTTTTTTGCCTTTCTTAGGAAGACATAATGAATAAGAATCTAAATATGAGATTTGAAAATTGGATACTTGCTTCTCATCAACACTGGGTGTAGTGGCTGTTCCTGATTGTCAACTTGACTATATTTGAAATGAACTACAATCCAGAATTAGAAGGCTCACCTGTGGCCCTAATCTGGAGACTGAGAGATACAAGTTTCCGACCTGCATCTTGGTATGGAAATCTTGAGGTATAGTGGCTATGAATCCCAAAAGATTAAGATAGGAAGATCTACAAATTCAAGCAAGGTCATCTGGAAATAAAGGTGTGGTGGCACACACCTTTAATCTGGGCCACAGCTTTTGCTGGAGACCGATATAAGGACATTGGAAGAAGGAAGGCTCTCTCTGCTTTGCCTGCTTGCTGAGCAACTGCTGGATCCTTGGACTTCCATTTATAGCTGCTGCCGACCATTGTTGGGAGTTGATTGTTGGGAGTTGGACTACAGACTGTAAGTCATCAATAAATTCCTTTACTACATAGAGACTACCAAAAGTTCTGTGATTCTAGAGAACCCTGACTAAGACACTGGGTGATGACCTGTGCCTCTATCAATAGCAACCTTCTGAGTATGTACTATTCAGCTCCTCAGCTTTTCCCAAATTCCATCATGTGTCCATCCATTGTAGTGGCATTGGAAGCTGGGATGGTCACACAGTATACCCTTTTCCCTAAACAGCTTTACTTGAAAATGTTCATTGGCATGAGTAATTAATCTATATCAAAACTTTTTAACTTTTCTATACCATTAATACTGAGCCCTCACAGAAGCTCTCTGATATCCTGCTGTTGGTTTGAGTCATGGAGATTTGGAGGCTATGTATTCACACAACCAGTTTGCTGACATGCTCCAGCAACTCATTAGATGGCGAAGATGTTTGGGTAGATCATCTCAAATCCTGTATCTGGGTACGGGTAGTAGCTGGATTGGTGAGGCCACAATCTAACTCTCTAGTGCCCACACTACCGGATCCATTTCTCTTGCTGGCCAGGCAAGGGGTGGTACCATGTAGTGACTGGAGAAGGAAAAACCAGTTCAGTATGACTCTTGAACTTCAGCTTGGTTTGAGGCTATAGAACAGATCTGGAACATCTACATTGCCTTAGGTAGCAACACTAGCCATGACATCAACATATACTCCATCTACAGTAGGACCACAGACCCAGACGTGGCCCTCAGTGGTAGTGCAAGCATCTCAAATCTGCCAGTTTCTCATCATAGTCATTACTCAAACATTCCTGCCTGTCATCTAGTATACAAACAGCTCTCATCTTTTCTTTCTCTCTCATCTTTCCAGACTATACTTGCTGGCTTCTGCTGTCCTCGCCCTTGGAGGGCCATGATTTGAGAATGTAGCTTTTATGTATTTTTGCAAAATGAGATTTCTACAGTTTGTCCTAGTTAATGTTTCATTTAGGCCTTTGAAACATTATATGAAGTTTCATGAATTGTAGCATGTACCTCAGCTTTTTGTAACATATTGTAATATGTACAGATAATTTTCATGTAGAACTCCAAAACATGTTATAAAGAAATCTAAACATCTCTTTTACTCTTTCACTGAACATAGACACAGCTATGGTCATTGTTTATAAAGAGTGCACTGCCAAAATCTGACAATCATTGTATTTGCTTGTGCTATTTTTAAAACTAGTAAGTTATTATATATCTAGTTTTATCAATAATTGCACCTGCAGAGGTAAAGATATGCCTTGTTTTGACAAATTTTTCAAATAATATTATTTCTATAGTTGTACTATTTAATTTAATTTTTAAAATTTGAGTATAAGAAATAAAGTACTACATTGTTATTGTTTTTTTAAATTCTTTACTAAGAACATTTCAATCATATATTAAAGTTTCATTAAACTTAGATTCTATTAATGAAATGGATTAGAAATCCGTTGTATAAATACTTTAAAATTCATTGGCTAGTACCATTAAAAGACAGAACAAATTGTCCATTGACCTCAATAAAAGTGTAAAGCATGAGTTCCTAATGCTTTTTTTAATCTATTCATTTCAAGTATCTCTTACAGTATAGAAGAAATTTTGTGGAACTGTGGATAGTTACCTTGACCAACAAAAACACATACACATTAAAATATATATGAATATTGCACACATTTATATTACTGAATAATTACCAACATTTTCAAGTAAACTATGCAATTATTTTATATATAGGAAACTATGGCACTAGATCGAGATTTTAATAATTACATAAAATTTCTATGGGTGAGTCATTTATGAATTGACAAATAAGGCACAGACAACATTGCATTCTACAACAAAACAAAGGAAGAGAATCCCCATTTGTAAACTGTAGATCTCTGATAGAGCAACCCCCTCAATATTTTATTGACTCAGGATTGTTTGGGTTTACATTCAGTAGCTACTATGTATTCTTTTTAAAGAAATGCTTTTATTGTATCCAAATAGCTGAAGAGCCAGGTATATCTAAAATCTTACCCTCCTTGGCAGGTAATTCAGTGTGTTTTAGAATAAAAATAATTTATCACCCTCAACTTGAGGTAGAAAATTGAAATCCTATCTTAAAATGCAATCTACTGAGATTTAGGCTGAACCAAATCTCTGCCAGATTTTGCCAACAATCATGCCCATGCTAGACCTTCCTTATCCTGTTCTGCCCAAACCATTACCAAAATGCATCTCCTTACTAGAAGTCACTTTTTAAAAATTGAATATTTTATTTATTTACATTTAAAATGTTATTCCTTTTCCTAATTTCCTCCCCAGAAAACCCCCTATTCCATCCCTCCTCCTCCTGCTTCTATGAGGGTGTACCCCCCACCCCCCCACCCACTCTGGCCTCCCCACCCTCACATTCCCCTACACTGGGCATGGAGCTTTCATGAGACCAAGGGTTTCTTTTCCCATTGATGCCTGACAAGCTCATCCTCTGCTACATATGCAGGTTGTGCAATGTGTTCCTTGATGTGTACTCCTTGGTTGGTGGTTTAGATCCTAGAGGCTCTAGTTGGTTGATATTGTTCTTCCTCTGGGGTTACAAACCCCTTCAGCTCCTTCAGTCCTTTCTCTAACTCCTCCATTGGGGACCCCATGCTCAGTCCAATGGTTGGCTGCCAGTATCCTCCTCTGTATTTGTCAGACTCTGGCAGAGCCTCTCAGAAGACAGTTGTATCAGGTTGTCAGCATGCACATGATGACAGCTGTATCAGGTTCTTGGAATCCACACTAGTGTCTGTGTTTTGTGACTGTATATGGGATGGATCTGCAGGTGGGGCAGTCTCTGGATGGCCTTTCCTTCAGTCTCTGCTCCACACTCTATCTCTGTATTTTCTCTCATGAGTATTTTGTTAAAACTTCTAAGAAAAACCGAAGCACCCACACTTTGGTCTTCCTTCTTCTTGAGCTTAATGTGGTCTGTGAATTATATTTTGAGTATTCTGAACCATTTGAGTAATATCTTCTCATCAGTGAATGCATACCATGTGACCATGTGTGTTCTTCTGTGATCAAGTTACCTCACTCAGGATGATATTTTTCTAGTTCCATCCATTTGCATATGAATTTCATGAATTCGTTGTTTTTAATAGGTGATTGGTACTCCATTGTATAAATGTACTGTTAATTCCTCAGTGCCCACAGGGAGTTATCTGAAAGAGCTTTGCAGGTGGGTTTCAGTCCCTTGTATAAGATGATGTATCATTAGCATATAACCTTTGAATATCCTATTCTGAACTTTATCACATTTCTAAATTACTCACAATATCTAATGCAATGTAATGGGCATTGGACAAGATTGCATAGTGGATGCTGAAAAGAAGAGGAAGCCCATATGTTTAATGTTGATGCATATTTTTCTAAATACTTTCTGTTTACACTTTGGTGAATCCATGGTTATAAAATCTGGAATACAGACAGAAGACTACTGATCACTTAGACATATTTGTCTTAGTTCTGCTTCTGGAGAATTTAACTAAAATATCTGTAGTGATCCTTAGGGATTGTATAATAATATCAACTCCTAGTGTAACCAAGCACACCTATGGAATAGATGCCAACACTGACCCCTGGAATGGCAAGTGGAATGCCCATCATTTGTGGCATGTAGACAAGTTTAAATATGATGGAGCACATGGAACAGAGGTAGAAGACATGTTGACTTTCAATGGATCTCTAGTTTTTCCAAGAATTTGAGAGACTAATGAAAATCTAAGAACACAAAATAACTTTGCTGATATTCTAATAAGAAAGAAAGAAGATCGTGACCTCAATCTATCAATTTGCAATTTGAAGCATAGTAAAAAATGTAGATGCCCTCTTCTCAGATATTCTGAAGATAGTTTGAATAGTAAGCCCAGGGCTAGTATTAGAATAGAAAAATCTTTATGAAGGATGAATACCATCTCATTAAGTCTCATAAATCACATATTTAGATATTCTGGTAAATGGCCTTAAGACAATCAACTTGTAACTTTCTTAACATTAGCTGGTGTTTGGCCTAAATCACCTTTCTAGATGATATTTACATACACCTCAACAAGACTCAATATGAATTGTTTCAAAAAACATGGTTCTTACAAATATTCAAGGGAGAATGAATTACCACAAAAGCTCAGGCATAATTACTCAGATGAGTAGAACATGAATAATCATGATCAAGGCAGATCTTATTGGAAAAAACCTGTGAAAATTTCAAAGAAGCCACTGTTGATATGGACTTACAATCCATGACCTAGGCTGTTATATTTTGAAATAGATACCAAGATCATGTCTTAGTCCACTGTTGGGACAACTTTGGATGAAATGATCATTTATAAGTTAGGAACATTGTGTTTGTCTTTGCAAAATGTTGACATAAAATGTTCATAATTCACTGAAGTAAACTTAAGAAAAGTGATTGTTATCTTAATGACCCCAAATAATCACTATCCTTTCTTGATGACTGAAATCCTTGAAAGATCTAGAAAAAAAAATTTCATTTTCAAAGAAAGACATTTTGTATTGATAAGACTGACTTAGTAGCCACAAAGTTTAGTCAGCCTCAAGTCACACTAAAGGTCCCACATGCATTTTTATAACAATTGAATTTCTCTATGAAAACTCAGCAATATTTTGTTTACACTATTTTTACACCAATGTCTATGGATTTTACTGACTCTAATTATACTGACAACAAAACTTATAGATTAATCCTTCAATGAAGAACTACATTTAAGACATAAGAGTAGAGTTAGTGAGCACTTCACCATGGATTTATTGGTACTAGTATTGCAGTGTCACTGGAAGGTACTTTACATTTAGGGTATTAAAATGGAATTTTAAAAAGCTTAGCTAAAGCCTTAGCTTAGAGACAATACTGTTTGTGAGTAAGATTTTACCCAACATAAATTTTGAATTAAACATCATAGTTCTATATAAACAGTAGGTGGGCAATATGGATATGGGTATCACATAATACAACAATGGCTGGTTTTGATATTGTTTGTCCAGTAAGGAATGAGTCATGATATTTAACATCTTAAGATTCATTCTGTGTAATGATCTTTGTTTACAGAGAATGTATACTTATATAAGAAAAGACTAAAAGATCTACAAAAATCTAAAGTTATATCCGCTAAATTATATTGTATTCAAAACTTGAAGAGAACCTACTGGCAAAGAAAGCTTCCCATATTGTTTAGGGTCATTGAAACAGATCTTGAAGAGCTGGCATGGTGCTATACAATAAGAAAAAAAGGGAACTGTTAAAATTTCATGAACCTCTTTGAGTTTTGTGTTCATTTTCAGTTGTGCATGAAGTCACAGCAATAGGCTCACTGAGGAAAAACTGCCATTATCATAGTCCTGAAGATCTGTGTCATCACAGTCAGCAAGGCACAGACATGTATACCAGATAGTGAGGAAAGACTGCTTGACTCTGGTGTAGAATAAGAAGATAAAACAGGTCTACCAAGCATTATTTAGAGACCCATCCTATTAATTCTTTGTATTTATATATATGTCCTTCAGAGAATTATATCTTGAAGGTTTTATTACTAATAACCCACACTAATTAAGCATTGCTGAGCCTGAGCAATGTAAAAGGATATTGTTTCAGATTATAATGTGTTAAATACAGATTACAATCTATTCTTTGTGTCCCTCTTGCTTTGCCTCCTTTATCATCCCTCTCTACATTTAATGTGTGTCTGTTTTAACTGGAATGGGTACCCCACTCACAAAGAATCATGAAGGAGGCCACTGTGATAGCATGAGGTTAATTTATTAATTGAAATTTGTATACCAGGGTTACTCTGTAATCGGGAACAGAGCGACCCCCAGGAAACAAAGCACTCAGTTTTTATACACGGTTTTACAGCTCACAACATGGGCTAGTTACACTTTATCTAGTTCATTGTTCTTTAGTTTCTATTGACCTTCTCCTCCCAGTTAGGATAAGACCCTTTTGACACGCAAGAGGAGTTGGGGAGACCCTCTATCCCAGGGGATGTCTCCTGGAAACTTGCATTCTTTGAGGATGGGTGTTTGCTCAATAAACTCTTCTAAAAACCCCTTTGTCTTAAGCATAAGTGGACTTCCTTGCTTTCTGGTATCTTTATGGGGTATCTCCGTTTTCTACATTTCTACATTCCCCTCTTTTCCTTGGAAATATCTTAACCTAGAGATATAAGCTTGTATTACTGTACTTCATCTCAGTTCACTCCTTGATATGGTTACTTCAATATTATAATCTGTACCGTACTGAAATGCCATCTAATGAAGGAAACCAAGTGACTTAACTTGCAGGGGTCAAAAGTGAGCAATAATATGAATATAACCAGTGGTCCTAAAATTGTAGAGACCAAAGTTGTAAACCAGTTCTTGCCTTGAGCTCAATTTCTTAGTGCAACACACAGACCTCTTTCTTTAAGAAATAGCAAGTCTAATCTTCTCCTGTACTGAAGAACCACCTCTGAGAGAGAGGTCAGGGATTCTTGGAGGTCAGTCAAAGTCTTTTCTATATATTTTTTTATATCTAAACCAATGGGAGCTCTAACCTCCCCATAAACCTTATGCTGCAAGGAAATAGCAGATGCTCCTGTAGCTGCTCCTGTAGCCCCTAAGCACAGTCCCAAATAACTGCTAGGGTAACCCCTAACTCTCTTTTGTGTTTTACTATGTCTCTAGCCTCAGGGTCTCAGTAATTCAGTACATCTTCATAAGGGTAATACAGCAATCTAGGCACTATCTGTACCAGGACACAAAAATCAAGCTTGCCATTAAGAATCATTAAACTTACGCAGGTTGTGATTCCTGAAGCGCAGACCCACTAACTGTCTAAGGGTGGGAGGAGGTATCTAGTTAGATTCTTTATCAGAGGGTATGAAACATTACACAGATGTTGATGGGTTTGAGGGATCTGACCCACACAAAGCCCTTTGGAGCAATCTCTTGCCCTATGCCCTTTCTCTCTTTTAGTACGCACACTGGTCTTTAACAAAGAATTTTCTTCTGTTGCCAGGTGCTGTCTTGTTAGCTCTAAAGCTTCCTAGCTTCTCTTCTTTCCTGTCTTATCTTACTTCAGCTTTCTAGCCTCTTCTTCCTTCTGACTCTCACGCTAGACTCCATCTTCAAAGTCTTTCTTTTAAATGTTCTGTCTTTTTACTATGCCCTTTTACAGTCCTTCTGCAACTTTCTTTTTTCTTTCTCCATTTAAAACACTTTCTCAGCTACCTGCACTAGTTCCCTTAACAACTCATCTTGCATCTCTTCTAATTTTCATAGTCTTTCAACTCCATCAGAAATTCAGGAATAACTGAATAATAGAGAATATACAGGAAGCCTAACACAGCTTCCAAAAATATTGCCAATTAATAGAGACTGCTGGATACCTGGACAATCCTTACTTCAAAATGTTGGAGCATTGATCTTCAGCCTTGGGCTCATGAATGTCTGAGAACAGGAACATTAAGGACTCGCCTACTCTGTCTCGGCAGATATAAGCTGTCCTAGGCCTGTGTGTCCTTTTTGGACAGTATCGTCTGCAGATGAAGAGGCAACTTTTGCCTAGTGGCTGTCTCGCCACAGCTGGAGTAGCTCCAATGATGATCAATCTCTTCAGTGAGTCTGAGAAAGGGTACTGTCAGTCACAGTCAAGTCTCTAGCCAGATGAATAAATAATATAAAATGCCATATTCTGTGGATTTTTGATGTTTTTGAAAAACAACTATCTATATATAGTAATCAGGACTGTTGTCTGTGAACTACTCTCAGTTATCTTTAATTAAAATCTTGAAATCACTCTAACAATAAACTCAAAATCATGAATCTGCTAATTTGTCCCTAAACTCACAGGTCTAAACCTCTCAGATCTGTCTATAATATCACATCTCAGATCTGTCTACAATAGCAGTAAGGAAGGACTAGATCTAAGCCCTCTCTACTGAGAAAATAAAAGAACTACTTATAAGTCTACATACACCTTTTACTAAAACCAGAATTCTCTTAACTGAATGTAGAAAACTTCAGCTTTTGGTCTTGAAGTATGCACAACAGACCTGTATTAGCTACATCTTTCAATCAATAAGAACACTATTGCAACAAATTCTCAGTTTAAAAGCTCTTACTCATTTCTTGCTCTACCAACTTAACATGTAAATGGTTTATAACACAAGCTTCAACTTTTACCAATTACTATTACAAACATAGGATACAGAACTCAAAACTAATAATATAAATGTTAAGGCAAACTTTCTGGGGATAAGCTGTCTATCTGAAGAAATATTCAAATATCTGACCAAATTCTAATCACACAATGCTTCCAGTTTAAATTATCTATGCACCAATCAAATCATTTTCAGTACAGGAAAACATTGATTTTGTATCAAAACAAACTCTGCTCCAAATAGCAACATGTGACTTTAACTCAATAACAAATCATAAGGCTTTCTCTTAAATGAGATTATAGCTATACAATTAAGTCTGGCTATTTCCTCCCTGTAACCATTTTACATTTCCTAGAAACACAACCTATCAACAACTTTTTCTAGCCCCACAGTCCAGGGAACTGGGTAGATGACTTAGTCATAGTTTCTTCAAGCTGAATGGGGGAATAGAGATATAAGGGGGAGTTGGAAGGAAAAGCAGAACTGGTCTTCTGATGTCTGTTTCTTGACTGGATCAGGCTTAAGTTCAGGACACCAGGAGTTTAAGCAGACCAGTTTAGCACATCTGATGAAGAAATTCACCAAGGGTATACATTTCTGCAGCATATGAATCTCAAAACCAATTTTCAGTATCAACAAAAGATATATATATTTTTTCATTCTCTGGAATCTAGCTTTCTGGAAGGTGTAAATATTTCAAGCATCTTTTCACAAAAACACTAAAACAACCTTTCTGGGTGGTATTTGGGTTATCTGTTCCTCAAAATCTCTAAATAAGAAAGTCTCCATTTCTGATGTAAAGGACAAGATAAAAAATTCCTTATTTTGCTAATACTAGAAGCACACCAGCTGTTCCAGGTGTGTTTGAACAAGCCATCTCCCACTAGCTCAGTAACAGTACATGCAAAAGAGCCTCCTCCCAGCAATAGCCACAGCTGTTCCATGTTTCCTTCTACTACTATGTTTTGATAGAATTTGGCTTTTCCAAGGCAAACTAACTCTTTCTTTATTTGTCTCTAGACTGATCATCACTTGTCTCTAGACTCCACACCTTTTTAACACTTGCAGTGTTAAGGTATAATCATAATTTAAACAAAACCCAGTTTTAAACATTCTATTTTCTTCAAAATCAATATCAAAGCATTATTATCACATTACAAAGTTTAGCTGCCAATTCTTACATATAAATGCATGACAGTGCAATTTTGAATACATCATAAATCTTATCTCTGGCTCAGGTCTCACCCTTGGCCTTACTAAATTTATAAAGGGTAAGAATTACATAAAATATCATGAAAACCTGTTTTCCTGGGTCAGCTCATGCCACGAGTTGTTGCTAAACATGACTCCAACCCTGAGTAACCAATTTTAAGCTAATTTTTTGTTACCAATACTACAGGCAAAGAAAAAAAACCTGTTGCCTGCAGATACTCATCCTCTATCAGTTCCTCTTTAGCTGTGCTTAACTTCTATCCACGACACAGTGGCTTATCAGTCTTCTGCTGTATAAATTGAGACTGTCCTTTAAATAAGTTAAACTAAATCAAAGTTTTCTTTAACATGAAACACAGAACAATAACAATTAATCTAAACATCACCCACCACCTGGTAAGCAAAGCATAACTCCCAAGACTGCAATATCTAATCACCATAATTTACAAGATGCCAATTCAATAATTTTTGAACCAGATAATAGAGACAATATTTTAACCCAATTAGCATATCCTTGAGCCAGTGACCAGAAAAATCTTTTTGACTTCTCTCCCAGGGGAATAATATAACCACAAAACTCAAAATCACATCCATTTTAAGATTCTAAACAATCTAAAACAAATGAAGTAAACTAAGATACTGTATTTGCCTATACTAGGCCTTTTCTATCTTGTCAAGTAGGAAAAGACACTCAAGATTCCCGTGGAGCCCACGTTAAAAAGATATGAACTTCCTATGGCTGGTTAAGCAGTCTATACCATCTTTCCATTTTCTCCTAACTCAGAGCAGCCTGTAATTTTCCTACAGCAAAAGGGCTTGTCTCATAGCTGTTTTTTGTTCTAATTGGCAGGCTTAGGTCACGTGACCCAACTTTGGATTATTTGCATTCCCTCTACCCAGGCTTTTACAAAATTTAACTTCCAGGGCAATAATTCTAAGGAATGGCTCTTATCAGCAAACTCTATTTCTTACCAGTCCTTCTCAGCCATCCTGGAGCCAGTTGCTGCACACTGCTGTCACTGCAGAAGTGTTTGGGCAGCACTGCTGGTTGCCAGTGGGGAGGGGCAGTCCCCCCCCACTCCTGCGCACTCTCTCTCTCTTTCTTTCTCTTGGCCCTCCCCACCCCCACAGCCCCTGCCTCAGTCACTGCTGCCTCTGCCCGGCCTGGGAGTGCAGTGGGCAGTCACGCAGTCTCCACTAGACCATGTCATCGAGCTCTGAGTGCACAATCTGTCCCCTGCCCAAACCCAGTGGCAGCTTGACCTGGGTGTAGCCAGCTCCGCAAAG
>JADRCC010338068.1:0-19900 GCA_019843855.1 Hylomyscus alleni | reverse complement strand
GTGTGTGTGTGTGTGTGTGTGTGTGTGTGTGTGTGTGTGTCTGCATGAGTCCCTTTGCCCTTGGTAATTGTTTAAGTGACTATTTGGGTCTTTCTTAATGTTTAAATCTGAGAGAGGAGGGAAAGCAGTAGCCACTAAAGGTCAAAGCCTGTACCTGACAAACACATTTTCAGAATTTCGTGGAAGAAATATTACCACACAGTGTGTTCTGTGGTGGTGAAATGTGTCCAGACAGTTTGAAGCCACACCCATGTATGTTGTAGCTCTTAACCCCGGTCCAGTAGAGTGTTTGTCAGAAAAAAAAGTAAAGATGAAAAAGTCTTATTTCTCTCTGCTTAGTGCTCTTTGCTTTACATTGTTAAGGGGCAAAGACAACAAACTGGCTTCCACAGGGTTGGCTTTGTATCACCATGCTTCTCAAGACCTAATGAACTGGCATGTTCATGGTGTCTCTTCATCTCCAAAGTTTCCGTCATTCCTAGTGGAAATACAATATAAATAAATAAAATGACAATTCAGGTTTCTCTACTGTCTGACAACCATGGGAAGCCCAGTCTTGGGGCTACTCAGCTCCTCATTCTTCCCAGAGAAAGGGTGGAAATGTGTTAAGGAAGAATTTCAGGGGGAAAAGGGGAGATTTTTAAAGGACATGTCAGAAAGCATTAAGGATAGATAGAAAGTCAAAGCAAAGACAATGGAAGTTGTTTTGTTGTTGTTGTTGGTGGTGGTGATTTTGTTGTTTTGGGTTTTTTTTTGGGGGGGTGTAGCAAACCTAGGCGTGGATATTGACACAAAGGACTCTTTTGTGAGGAGATAAAGCAGGCTCTTTTGGGGGGAAAGAGAAAAGGTAATCTTTTAGGAGACTGCTCAGTACACCATTTCTATAGTGATGCTGCTGTGACAGAGGACTTTCCCTCTCTGCATTTTACAGGATGTGAGACTCAGTTGTTGATATGCTAGATCACCAGAGTGGAACCAGGGAGCTGGCATAACAACACCCTCAATGACTTTGGGTTGGGGGAAAAATTAAAAGAGCAAAATGTTAGACTAAAGTATTAATATATGAGTATGACTAAGAACCACAGTCAAAGCTAAATTATTAATTAAAGTAAATTCATTTTACCTTGAGAAAAAATATTTTAAACTACTACTGTCTTAATGTATCAAAACACATCATTATATACACCATTATGTATGTATCTTTTTACATATTATTACATAAGATGCATTCCATATACTAAAAACTTTGTTGTCATTTTTGTTATAAGACAATTACATCATTATTTATCCCTGTGTCTAAATACTCAACAAGAGTTCACCAGTATTATATATTATTTAATACATAAATAAATAAACTAAATTTTTTAGGAATATCTATAGAGATGGTCTTTTGAAGGTAAAATAAGGACATTGCTAGGGCATTATATATCAGCTAGACTAAGGCATAACATTTACAGTGAATAATACAAACGCTAAATGTATATTATGTCGTATGTTGTCGATCTTGATTGAATTTCTGTACTTTAGTGGCCCTGTGTAGCATATGTGAGAATGGATAACAGATAGCTCTTTATCAATAAAACTCTACTTCTTAGGGAATGTATATGCAACAGTTACAGTCAGGGATGAAATCTACATACTCCCTTTTTCCATAATATTTCTGTAGCAAAGAGGACAAGTCTAACATAATAGCACACTGAAGAAGGAACAAAGGCAACAGAGAGCCAAGATTTCGTTAGATACCGGAAATCAGAGGTGGTAGCAAGTAACAAAGTATGCTTATGTGGTGGAAGATAGTGTTCTGTGACTACGATATTGCAGATAGACAGGACTCCCTAGTATGAGGACCCAGTGTCTCAGAAGCATAGTAAGGATGTGACTGTGATGAGGATGAGATCTTTAAACAGAGAAATCAAAGTTCTTGAGAAAGACATTTATTTATACAATGATAAGAAAGACAGGAGGTACCAGAAAGAGACAAGTTAGAGAATTAAAGCATGAAGCACATGGGAGAATAAGAGCATGTCTATGATAACAGAGAAACAGCCACCTGAAGGAACAGGAACGAGGACTCAGGCTCCCTAAGCCTACTCTCAACTGACCTTCTACAATCTTTGGTAACCTCTCACTGACCAGCTTTGGATTTTTCCTTCTCCCCTGTGGCAAAGGGTGCACAGCCCTTCGCCTTGTTTCTTCTCTCATTGTGCCCTATTGGTCCTTGACAGAGACCTTTAGCCCAGAGATGAGTCTGTCTGAGGAGATTCTGTGATAGAGTTATCCGTCTTAGCTCCCTTGCAGTGGTCTGTGTCAAGCAGACTTATTTGGAATGTAAAGACCCTGTCCTTGTGCTTTTTCAACCAGAGTCCAGACTCTTCTCTCTGCTCCTCCTAACTCTATTCTAGTGTCTCAGATTATCCTACTCCTTCCACTTCTGTTTTCTCTATCTTGAAAAGGAACGTGTCTGTGACACTGACCCCATTCACTAATGTTTTAAATATTTCAAACTCTTTTTTGCTTTGTTTTTGTTTTGTTTTTTCGAGACAGGGTTTCTCTGTGTAGCCTTGGCTGTCCTGGAACTCATTCTGTAGACCAGGCTGGCCTCGAACTCAGAAATCCACCTGCCTCTGCCTTTCTCTAATCCTCTGCTCGGATTAAAGGTGTGCACCACTACCGCCCAGCTATTTCAAACTCTTAAGGACACTGTAAGGACACTGTTCTCTTGAAAGGATGAGAGTAAAGCAAAAACTCTTCCATATTTGATTTTCCCCTATTTCTCATAAATATGTATTTGTGTTATTTAGGAAATCTAAAACAGATTTCACAAACATATGTTTGTGTCTCCTTTCTAAATATATTAGGGTAAGCACTACTTGGTGGTTTATTGTATTATGAATTAATCATATAACAACTTAAGAACATATCATATTGATATAGAAAATAGTTGGTTTAATCCCCACTGTGATTTTGTTTTTTAAAATATTGAAAACTGGTTTATTTAACCAGAAAAATGTTAATTGTAGTATCCTCAAAGCATTTTATAACAAAAGTTATGTACACATAAAGTTATATGTTTTACCACTAACACCATGTTTCATTCTGCAGAAAAATCTACCTTATGGCTCGTGATATTTTCATATTAATTATTTTTAAAGGAATGTTTAGCATTCAAAACCTGGAGTTATTAAGCTAACTAAAAATTAAGAGTATATAATAACATTGTCATAAATAAAAATTCAGCAAAATGCAGTTTTCTTTATGTTCTATGTTGATTTGATATTGTTTAGCCATTTAATATACAAGTTCTTGTTGTTTTTATGAATAACTTTTAGTTAGTTTAAAATCTTGATATAATTGATGGATTCTGAACTAACTTTAAATTATATAACACTATATTTTGAACCGATTCCTTCTGTTTAAATACACTAAATTTCTTCTCTCAGATTATTCTTTCTTGATGCACAGCAAGTTGAATATTCATAACAATCCTGGTGGGGAATCATGTGATAATTTAATCAATGTAAAAACTGAAACAAGTGATACATGTTTTGTCAATGAGATACAAACAGCTACAGATTTTAAGTGGCCTTAGCTCTCTCTTACTTAGAATGTTGGAGACACAGATGATTGTGGGATAAAGAACTCACAATGAAACTGTAAAATAAAAAGAGAGGAAATGAAATAGACAGCTTGGTCGTTATGCACTGTGTGACAGCAGACGAGATACCTAATATAGACCACTTACTGGACCACTACATTTGTTTTTAGGTTCAATGGTAAATGGATGGGGCTCTGCATCTGATGAGGACCGTAACTTTTCTAGTCATAGATCTAGTGTAGGTAGCTCCTCAGATGGCTCCATCTTTGCCAGCGGCAGCTTTGCAAAAGCATTGGTGGCAGCAGCAGATAAAGCTGGCTTTAGGCTGGATGGAACCAGTCTTACAAGAACAGGTTGGTAGACTCTAAGTCAACATTCTTTGCATGAGAGAATCCTGTCCTCCAGACACTTATCTTTCCTTCTGCCCTTTCTTCTCAATCAATCTAACTGCAGACTTCTTCAAATATGCATGAACACAGTTGGATGGATGCTCTGTTACCAGAACTCTCTTTTGATGCTAATATTTTGGTGCCGGAAATAGGCTCCTACTCACTACCTTGCATCTCTTCAGTCCTTTCTTTTCTTATGGCTCTGCTGGATAATTGCAGTCTGCTTCCTTTTCATGTTACGAAAAAAAAAAAAAAAAAAAGCTGCAACTAAGATTGTCCTTAAACTTTCAGTAACTCACACACTGCAAAATCCTCCCAAAATCAATAATGAACCTAGTGATTAAAATGATAAAATGATTGAGCTTCTATCCCCACTGCCTTGCTCTCCCCATTTCTTCCTGCAGAAGCTCTGTCTGGGAAGGTTTCCGCAGCATGGGGTGAACGGGTCTAAGACTATCTCATAGTTTACTTGGCTGACGCTCCTAATTTTCTGACTAAGATTTTAATACAATAATTTACTATTTGTTTTAAAGGATGCTAACTAAAGATATACCAAAGGCGTCTGTGAGATTAATAAGGTATCTATATATGCACTGCTCTTTAAAGTACATCATTTTGATTCCCAAGAGCGGTAAATAATAGCATCAAAGTCAAATTTCATAGTTATTATGTGCATCTCATGTCACAGGGAGGAGAAAATCATGTGTAGTTAACTCTGGTAATTTACAAGTAAACAAGTTGTGTTTTGTTTTTGAGGGAAAAACAACACCTTGGCATGATGCATATGCCCTTATATGTGTATATATACTTCTTAGCTACATATAATAGGAACATAATATGCACATTTACTATGTTGTCTTAACAAAAATCAACTAATGAAGTATAAAATGCATGCCTCAATTTTAATGGCACTCAAATGGTAATAAATAAAAAAGACTTTGGACCTTTACTCTACATTCAGGTTATAAAATTATGTCTTGGATATTGTCATAAATGTCACCATCATTATTTCTTTCTAACGTGCATTAAATATTCTTCAAACAAAATGTAAGCATGTTATGCGAAGGTTTAATTTTATATAGCATCCAAACTAAAATATGTTGTAATAGACCTGGTTATTTGAATTTTCTTGCTTCCCAAGGCATAAGTCAGAATCTTTATGTTGCCTGAGTGCCTTTTTGTGGCCATTGCTGTAAGCAAAGAAGGGAGAGGGTGCAAGCGAGCTAATAAATTAGAAGGCATAAGTGCACCAGCAGCATGTATGCTAAATGCTAATAAAGCACTAAGCAATATCAAGTCACACTGGCTCAAGAAAGTGTAACTACATATGATAATTTTGTATGAAGTGAAAATATGCACAAGAGAATAAATTGGTGCACATAAACCAGTCGTCTCTTGCAATAATAAACTTAGTACTAAAATAATTCATTGTAGAAAATGAATTAGCTGACCCTTTCCCCAGAATAAATTCCATGCCCATATTCTAAACTATCGAAAAGAAAAAGAGCGTATTTCATTTTAAAATGTAGAATATCAAGTCTGTCAAGTTAGGATAATATTGCTCAGAGAGCATAGATCACATTTTGGGTCATACACTGAGACTAGAACCTGCCATCTTCTACACTGATCTTAATCCCACTGAAAGCTAGAATTCATTGTGTATGGACATTAAGTGGCAAGTTCAATTTTATTTATGCATCTCAGCAGAACTTTTGTGTAAAATTTTAAATGTTACCACTCCAAATAAGAGTAAAACTTGACTATTCATAATTCAATTCTACAAAAAAAATACCAATACCCAAAAAAACTCAAAAGACAAAAATAATATTTTTTTCTTATTATTTTGAAAAGTAAATGTGGCATACATTTGCATAGATTTATGAAAGAATTGCCAAGATTGTCAAGACTGAATAAAACTATGATCAAGCAAGGGGAAGCTTTTGGTTGGTGGATTTATTTCAGCTCATTTGCTTGAAATGTGTTTTTTACTGGATGGGGTTTTCTTAGCTTATTAAAAACTGCGTGAACTATGTGCAGCAGGTCATGCATTCTGTGCAGACATGCAGCGGAGTTTTGTAACTTCACATAGTATCTGTGGGTGCTCTCACTAGGTAGGCTAGTAAGAGCAGAGACACGAGGCAAGACAAATATAAAGTATTCCAGTGGCGTTCTCTATGTCCATTCCGTTGGTTTTCGTTTCAGGAAAAGCCTTTACCTCCTCTCAAAGGCAGCGGCCCACCAGCCCATTTTCTACGGACAGTAACACCAGTGCTGCCCAGAATCAAAGCCAGAGGCCTCGGCCCACGAAAAAACACAAGGGAGGGCGGATGGACCCACAGCCAGTGTTACCTCATCGGAGGGAAGGGATGCCGGATGGTAGGTTACTCCTCTTAACTACCTCTCCTTGTGAAAAATTCTCCATGTTCTCACTAACTTTCAGTAGAGTGTTTGACTGAATATCTGCTAGTTCAGATACTTGGCCACATGCCATCTTTAAATAAAACACACTTTTTTAATCATGTGAAATTCATCTTCATCATCATCATCATGCATCAAGAAAGATCTAGAATTCTACTTTCCAAAGTTTTAGCTCTTGTAAAACTCTCCAGCATCTCATTTGAAGTGTAGGACGGAAACTGTTAGCACAGGTACACTTGTAATAGTGTAAGAACACCTACAATCATTGGGGCTATTTTATTTTGTTTTTCACTTAATGTCCAAACTAGAAATATTTTTGACTTTCTGGAGCATAGGGTTTAGGTCCTAAATCCACTCCTAGTTATGTGAGTATACCTATGGAAAAAAAAAAAAACAAATTTAAAAGTGTAAATGTATGTGTGGCTCAGGGTATAGAATGTTCGCCTACCATAGAAATGTAGCCCTAGCTTGGTTAGCCAAAACTCCATAAACTGGACCTGTTGCCACACACACATGCACACACACACACACACACACACACACACACACACACACACACACACACACACACGTATGTATGTATGTATATATATATATATATATATATATATATATATATATATATATATGCATATATGGTCCAAATTCTTATAATACTGACTCAGCAGTATAGAAGTTCAACTTATTTGACAAGGTTGCAAGAAACCAAGTCTCCAAACACAGTAAACGATTGTCATTAATGACAGATGAACTGGTAGCTGAATGTGAGCAACAGTGTTTTACTTAAATCATTTTATTTAGGCGTAGTGTCTAATTTTTGAGCATTTCATTAACTACTGCTCTCTTCAGAAAGCAATAGTACTGGGAGAAATAAATGCTCAGCCATCATTCTATTTTATTATGCCTATGGAGTAATCTTTGTTATAACATTTTCAACTCAATTCTGATGTTTTCTAAATATATTTATTCTAAACTTCCATTTCGATGCTCTACAATTCAATGTATTTTAAGTATTTCCTGTAACTGTAGATGTAAAGAAAAATTGCTTCCCAGTTCTCAAAAACACCTCCTTAGGACCTCCCAAATTTATCCTGACATCATTTTACTGAATATCAAGAGGGTTAACCTCGTCAAGGTGAAGGTTAGAACCATTTGGAACTATCCTAAAACATGGCCTTGTGGTGCTGATGTGATGATCACAGGTACAATCCTCTTTCTGTGAATTTCTGTAGCTCAAATTGAAAAAACTAGACACAGTCCTTGGGCCTCAGACTTACTAACTAGAAAACAGTAATGGTTTTGATTCTTATTTTTGTGGGAAGGAATCCAGCTACCAACTTGGTACTTTCTGTAAATCTCATCATGCTAAGACTCAAACATCAAACATGTCTGTTTTAATAGCTCTTGGGTTTACACGGTTTTTTTCTGGCTTACTCTGTTTCTTTGGGAAGTGTTTCCATGGATATAGGTGTTAACACAGGCCTAAAATTTGATATCTTGGGATGCACAAAAACAAAACAAAGCAAAACAAAACAAAACAAATGCTTACTGTTTTCTTTCTAGTTAAAACACTCTGAGGATTAATTGATCACTTTAGGTAGTTTTTAACGTTGATCTTACTCTTTCAACATATACATTTCTCTCAGTTAAGACAGATTTCTTGTCTATATATGCCACAATATAGCTTTCTGAAATTTCATGAGCTCATTAGTTCCTCCATTTAAATATTTAGTGAGCATATATTATAGCTACTATCCCTCAGTCTCCTTGACCTTATATTCCAGTCAAAGCACAGAGTTTCAGATCAATATAAATGCATACGTGATAGTATAAAGTGTGTTAATGGTGATTCTTGCCAGAGAGAGAGGAACAACAGAAATTGGAAGGTATTTCGGAGGTAGTATTTTAATGTAGGGTTATCAAGGAAAACCTCGACAACGTGACATGATAAAAGGCAAGAAGAATATAAGTAAAAGAACAATGTTTATTTTCAAGGAAATGCCATCCTAGGAGCTGATGCCAGCAATTAAAAGTCTGGTATTTATTTGATATATTTTTTTTTTTTGAGGCAAAGCAAGATTGTAAATAGAGCAGATAGAAAACAAGATGGAATATCAGGTCAGGCAAGCAAGAGAGTAGCAATGTTTAAGGACCTTTAGGCTGAGAAAAGTCCTAGAAGTAAGTGTGTGTGTGTGTGTGTGTGTGTGTGTGTGTGTGTGTGTGTGTGTGTGTGTGTGTGTGTCTTTGAATTCATGTTAGTATATTTTGTATTTTTAAGGCAAAATAATGTTTTATAGTTTTTAAATTCTAAAATGTCTGCCGGAGAGTAGTGGCAAACACCTTTAATCCCAGCACTTGGGAGGCAGAGGCAGGCAGATTTCTGAGTTTGAGGCCAGACTGGTCTACAGAGTGAGTTCCAGGACAGCCAGGGCTATGCAGAGAAACCCTGTCTCAAAAACAAAACAAAACAAAACAAAACAAAACAAAACAAAAATTAATTCCAACATGTCAGTCTAGATTTTGTATAAGCAAGAAAAAGCGGGCCAAAAATATAAAGATAGAGACAGTTGGAGATCATAAAAACAATAAATGGGGGTGCTTCATGGTACCCTCAGTGGATCAGTGAAAGCAAAAGGATGGAGAGGTAAAAGAGAGCCAATCATGAAGAGCCTTTGGGGGCTGGAGAGATGGCTCAGTATGTAAGAGCATCGACTGCTCTTCTGAAGGTCCTGAGTTCAAATCCCAGCAACCACATGGTGGCTCTCAACCACTTGTAATGAGATCTGATGCCCTCTTCTGGTGCATCTGAAGACAGCTACAGTGTACTTATTTATAATAATAAATAAATATTTTTTAAAAAAGGTAAGATATTGGAGATGGAACCAATGGGATTTGTAAATGTAAGTTTATATATGCCACAAAGAGAGGGACTCAAAGACAATTTCATAGTTTGGGCAAAGCTGTAGACTGGAACTCTACCTGAACAAAAGGAGGAAACACAGCAGTAGAAGCAAAGGTCTTTAAAGGATGATGCAAAGCTGTGTTGAAGTATTAAGTGTACACTTCTGAGCTGGGCTGGTTACTGTGGACACAATTACATGAGCTAGGTCTTAGGAAAAGAGAGATTCAGGCTGGACATGCTTTGTTGCTTTTTGCTCCACCCTCATCCATTCCCATTGATCCCCATTCACTTACCTGAAAAATAAATGAGAATAATAAGGTACCTATGTCATTGGACTGTCATTGATTGACAATAACTAACCCAGAGTGGGCCAGTGAGATACTCTAGAGAATTGACTTACTTGAAATAATTCCACAAAGAATTGAATAATAAATTTAATTTAAGTAAATGCATTAGGTTATATAGTTTCATTTTTTCCACAGTCATTTGTAATTCTATCTCTTTCCAGTTTATTTCAATGTGCATGCCATATCATTTATTCTTAGAAGATAAAATCTCCAAGGATATTATACAATTACCAAGCTATATAATTTCAAGTCAAATTAAATAGGCATCAGAATTTTAACTGCCACAAGTAAATGCCATTTTGGACATTCTAGAAATTAAACAGCTGAGATGGTGAATAAAATCAATGACAAGATATGTAATTTTAGAATTCAATACAATCCTTTCCCCTCACTGACAGACCAAGCCCAATAACTCAAATGAAATAATTAATCTGCATTCATAAAATACACAGCAAAGGAAACCAGTATTAAATGTAAAGGAAACACCAAACTCATTAGATTACCATGCAAACAGATAGCATATTATTGCATTAGATCTTCATTTTAGAAGAAATGATCCAAATGCAATCCTATTCACTTAAACAGCATCCCTTTCCTCATCGGTGATTAGCAGCCCTTAACCTAACGTGAGGACACTCTTAAGAGCTGAGAATACTGCTTCAACTTGAACTGCTGAGAGCATATGCTTCACAAATCAGTAAAATCCTTTCAATGGAAGATACTATTTTGCTCATAAAACAAAGAATAAAGCTTTTTAAAGTGAACACTTGAGCTTTGTAAAAGGGGAATTGTCTTCTTGTGTACAAAACATTTAGTTTTACCTTTCTAATTTCAAAAAGTAATATTAGAAAAACATGTTTCTAAAAACAGAATGAGAAATAATTGCCCACATTGAGTAGAATATCCTTAATTCATTTAATAAATGTATATTGCATGATGTATAAGTTTTATAAATAAGCAATAAAATTGTCTAATCTATGGATGAGCCATGAAATTTATAATAATTTGTAAAAAGAAACCATATGATAACGTTACAAATGAATGGTTAGAAGAATGCCAAGTCCTTAAGCATGCCATATTAGAAATAATATTAGAAAGATACAAAAGAAGATATAATATTATAATTAAAGACATTCAAAATAAAGGTGAAGATCTGAAAAGTTAACAAAAGAAAGTGAAAAAATTAGCACATCTTCAACTTTTATGTTTTCTTTATTCTCCAAATTTAACTTTAAAAGCTCTTTCAGATTACAATCAAATCACTCTGGACTTGTCAAATCACCTCTAAAATGTTCTTTCCAAAACTTACCTAACCCATCTCAAATTTCCACAATACACTGTCTACACTACTCACCACACAGCATATTCAGTATGAGCTTTGCATATTAGTTATTACTTGTTAAAATTAATACAAGGGAAGATTATAATATATTAGTTGTAACTCATTAGCTAACTCATGAAACGAATAGGCAGGATCAGTTGTCAGGCAAATGTTAATTGCGTTTAATAATGTTAGCTTAACCCTGTGACTGTTGCTCAGTGGTACACACTAGTGCAGAGACAGTCAGACGCTGTTCATGATATGGCCTGCGGTCCCTTATTTACAGAGCATGATCTTTCCCATGGAGATCTTTAAGAGCGCTATTGTTCTCGGTGGCGTTTACTAGCACAACTGCTAGAATCTGTAGTGATTTCCAGCCTCATGGTATTTTTACCTTGAAAGGGGGAAATTGAACGTAAACTACAAACTGTCCTTTACCTTGAATGCCAGCCTCTACTTTGCTGTTGAAAATACGCCCCTGTTGAACAGATGCATGAAAAGAGTCGGTTTTATCTCAAAGATGAGATGGCGAGAAGATAGAAGACAAATCAATAACATGCATTTTGAAAAGCCATTAATTGACTTTTATTTTCCACAACCTTTTTTGCATGGGTGATATTTGTGAGAGGGCAAGGGTTTTTCAGTTTTTGGGGGGGGTTTGTTTTGTTTTTTGCTTTGTGTTTTTCTCATTTTTTTTTCAACTTGAACTTAAACTTGTATTTTTTTTTTCATTAAATCTTAGTCCATTCTAAACATTATTCAAAATTTTTAGATCTTCCCCCACCACCAGATCCCCCACCAGGTCAGGGTTTAAGGCAGCAGATAGGCCTGAGCCAACACTCTGGTAACGTGGAAAACTCAACAGAGAGAAAAGGAAGCTCTCTAGAGAGACAACAAGCAGCCAACTTAGAAGACACAAAGAGCTCATTGGATTGTCCAGCTAAAACTGCTCTAGAGTGGCAGCGCCAAACCCAGGACTGGATAAACTCTACAGAGCGTCAAGAAGAAGCGCGGAAGGCCCCACACAAACAAGGGGTTGGATCAGGTGTGTGCCGCACAGTCCCAAGGAAGTGTGACGGGTATCACTTATTTTTTCCTACCAGGTGTATTAGGAATGGCAACGGTTTAAGGGCATCTGGATTTGCCTCAAATACGTTCAAACTGAAATTCTTCAAAAGCTTAACAGCATACGTTCAGTGGAGTCCTATTCCACAAGTTAGTCTTGTATAAAGTCTTTGAACTTAGAAACCTCCAGAAAACAGCTCGATGTTTTCACCCTTTAATACCTATATTGAGTTTTTTTTTCTTTTTTTTTAAGAACACTAAATTTCTCAATTTGCGTCAACTTAATATCAACTTGAAACTGATTGATTGAAGTAGCCAGTCACTTGAAAGGGAGTTAACATCTTTCAAAAAGGGAGAATTAATTCAGATCACAAAACTGCAGAGATATGCAAATCAGGCATTCTAAAATTAGAAAAGATGGAACTGAGCTCGTATGTTCTTTATACAACTAAATGAAATTCAGTGTTAACACTTGGATGGGAAGATCTCTTATTTGTAATGAAAAATTTCCTGGAAGTTTCATAATATAAACTTCATAACTCCTGCTTAGATATTATTTGGTGGAGAGGTAAATCTGTTGCATAAATTTATATTCTGAGAGAGCATTCATGCTTTCTTAGTGTCTACTGGATATGAACACACAGGCACATTTCACAACAGCATCCCTTTATAGAGTCTATATTCATTTGTATTCGATTGTGTCTAGGTTTGTTCTCACCCCATACATTTTTCTTTTTTTGTTTTTTTTGTTTTTTTTTTTTTCGAAACAGAGTTTCTCTGAGTAGCCCTGGCTGTCCTGGAACTCACTCTGTAGACCAGGCTGGTCTCGAACTCAGAAATCCACCTGCCTCTGCCTCCCAAGTGCTGGGATTAAAGGCATGTGCCACCACCCCTGGGCCATACATTTTTCTTTATTACATCATGTCACCATGTGATATTAAACTCTTAGAAGGTTTATTTCATCAAAGGACCAGGAATGACAATGGCAATATCTAGGTCTACCAAAACATTTTGGAAGACTACAAGCTGTTAAAAAACACTATGTGCCCTGTCTCATTAAATACTATCCAAGGAGTGAACTAATAGATTCAATCATCAGTTTGTTTTCACTTAATCATGACAGATATCTAGAAAATTGAAAGAAACAATAGTGGGTGTGGCAGGGATGGGACATGGCAAATGACTGGAATAAAGAGCAGAGCAGATCTGCTTATTAACATATGGATTATAACACTATTTTTGGAGAGATGATATCTAAAAGGAACATTAATACATTATAACTAGTGTTTTGTTCTCTATTAATGAGACATGAAATTTTTTACACACTGAATTTCTGGCTCAAAATTATCAAAAATTTAAGAGGCTTATTTAACATATATCTATATTCTAATCTGATTCTATATCTAATTTATATCTGTATCTCTAATCCATTTATATCTAAGCTGACTGAGAAAATATTTTCATAATATATATTAAGAAATCATTTTTCTTTGGTCTTAATGGGAAAAATTAAATTGAGCTTCATTGACCTTCAAAAATAATTCTCAGACATTGTTTTTGTTAAGCAAACTATGGTTCTCTTCAGCAGATCTCCATTGCAATGACTTGAAGCCTTGCAAAAACTAAGCTGTATTTATCCCAAGATCTCATTTGATTTAGACCATTCAGTGTGTGTTGTAGGAAAAAATTGCCTGTGTGTGGAAATTCCTTTTAATATCCAGAACAGATTCAACTTCCTACTTCCCATTTTGCTGGAGAATGAAATAATGAAATTGCCTGTAAGAAGTGGGTTTGTGTTTGCCACCTGTGCTACCATTCAATTCAGTCCTTTCTGGTTTGTTTTCTTTTGTAGAGGAGTCCCTGGTTCCCTACAGCAAGCCCAGCTTCCCATCTCCTGGTGGGCACAGCTCATCGGGAACATCCTCCTCTAAAGGGTCCACGGGCCCTCGGAAGGCTGATGTGCTGAGGGGCAGCCACCAGAGGAATGCCAATGACCTTCTCGACATTGGATATGTGGGCTCAAATACTCAAGGACAGTTTACAGGTGAATTGTGTAAGTTCTTTGGTTCCTTTCAAAGACCTTTGTGATTCAAAAAGAATATTGGGCTATTGGGATCTATATATAAAGTAATCTGAGTGATTAAAAATTTATGCGTGTTAAGAAAAAACAAATTCAATTATTTCACTCAGGATTGACCATAAGTTTAAAAGATAACTGTTTAGAACAGTCCATGATGCAAGCATTTCATTGGTAGTTCAAATTGGTTTAAAGTGTATAAAATTCTTTTAATATAGGTAGTTAGTCTTAATGTTTACAAGTAACAATTTGCAAAGGGCTCTTCATCCTTTATAATGGACTACAATAAAGAAAAGGATGCTAATTTTCTAGTAGAAAATTTTGACTTTGTGATTGGAGCTGAATGTACTGTCTGAGATAAAAAAAAAATTATATGTTCTTACCCCTTTCAGTAGCTTTTGTAAAGCTTTTTAGAAGTTCCTTTTACTTGAGTTAGTTGTTATTTCATTCTTACATTTTAAAAATAAGATGAATGTAAATTCTTTATAAATCCACTTACATGTGTGAAATGTCAGTTTATTAGTGGATTCGGATCTGTATTGGGAGCTAGTTCATCCTGTGATGAAAACAAACTAAACTCCTTACAAAACTGTAAAGTTCAGTATGAATCTGAGTTACTACAGTTGGCTACCACTAAGTTTGCTCTCATGGTTTGCTTATAATTCCTGATTGACTCACATACATTTTGACTCTTTTGTAACTTACTTTGCAGTATCTGTAGCCTGGGAAGTACTTTAAGAAAACCTCCCTGTGCATCCCATGTCTGCGAGCTCCTCGGTTACTTCCCATTCCACTAACAGTCTTCAAAGTAAATTATTTAGACTCCAAATGCAATAAGTAGCTGAGAGTCTTCAATTACTCTCTATGTGCTTTAATTTTATTGCTGCTCAGAACAGAGGAATATTTAACATATGAGAAAGCTATATTGATAACTTTTTCTTCTCTTTTGCAGAGTAACTGAGAGAGGACATACAAAGATGCTCTGAGGACCCTCAGGTCCAAACTCATGGAAGTGATAACATTTAACAGTGCAATGAACAATTTCTTTATTTATGTACTATTAAAAAAAACTGTAAATGCAATGTAAAGACACACAGCCACACATATCCCACAGTTATTTTCTTGTGTACTTCTCTTACTTACACCACCCACCTTAACTCTTTCTTGTCAGGAGTATATAAGAAAAAGAAAGAAAACAAAACTCACCCTCCAGGAAGAAAAGGAGTTTCCTCTGTATATAATTTCTTTTGTGCATTGCTATGCAAGCTCACTCTTTTTAACTCTGTTCATATTATTGTCTGTTCTGATTGATCTGTTGTACTATATGTGAATTAATGGGCTGTGGTGCCATATATTAACTTTTAATTGTGTAACTTTTTATGTTTAAATTTTGCACTGCAATTTTATTTGGTGATAAGCACAAATCTCTCTCCTCCTGACATGAAGAAAAGATTGAATGTGAAGGGAGTTTTCTGTACTGTAAGTTAGATTGGATAATGCTGGTGTAACCAATCCTGTTAGATGGTTTTCAGTTGGGGGTGTAGAATAGGAAGATGCGAAGGAATGATGGTGTTGGCAAAGTCTTCTTGAGACAACAGATATTGAGTCAATTTTAAGAAGCAGAAAGATGGATGCTATTGACTAAAGCAGGGGTCAAAAGAAGGGGCTTTAAGTCTAGACAGAATATGTAATAAAGTATGGTGGTAGCAAAGATGTACTAACTTGCTTTAAAAATATTATTAAAGTTTTATTTAGAATGAACTTTACTTGCCATTGTAATTAACCCACCTTAGAATTACAATGAGCAAAATAAAAATCAAGGTGTTTCAAGAGATCTGTATTTATATTACAGCTTTTAAAAAATAGCAGTTTTGAATTACAATAATTAATCTCTCCAACTCATTAAATCATACTATAATGTGGAGTTCCCCAAGGAAATAAAGAAAACGAATTCTAGAAATTGTAACAAATAGCAACTTATTCTTAGGGCATACTAGGCTACTCTGGAATATGAGCTCAATTGCAATATCTTGTTCATCTTTCTAATACATGTACAGTACTTATTAGAGGATGTAGCCACATCACATCAGTTCATTTCTTTTTTAAAAAAAGCAAATGAATGCATTCTACAAACAATTTTGTGTTCCTTTTGATTAAAACGTGAAATAGATGCCACCAGATGTATAGCCAAGTTATAAGTGCTTAAAGGCAGTGCTCGCAGTATGTTCAGTTTCCAATTAGTAGATTTATTGGATTCAATATTTTCTGGTACATTCTCAGAAATTGGCTACCAACTAAAATCTGTTTGACCCATTTTGAATGAGTAAATCGGAAAGAACAGTCAAAAGGGAGAAAAAATGCATGTTTATACACTTTTTAAATAAAACCAGATCTTGTAAGTGGACATTAATAACAGTGTCCTGCCTCATTTGTTTTCACGACTCTGAGAACAAGGAGTTCCTGAACATCAGTTATGTATGCTCAAGATAAATGTGACTTTGAAATGTATGTTAGCTACTGTACATGTATGTAAGTCAAGTAAGTAGATGATAGCTTTCCTGAAATTACCGCTTATGATATTTTCCCATGTGCTACGTACACAAACTTAAATTCTAGTTCAGCCAATGGTTTTTTATTATTTTTTTCTTAGAATATATTCAATACATGGTACCTTGGAAACTATTCAGTGTGATGGTCAATATATTGAGTTTTCAAGTAGGGGATATTTACATTAACAATACATACTGTGCATTATTGGTTCAGACGCCAATTCATGTGACATTATCATAGGAAATGGATAATGTATGTACATGGTTCCAAGGGTTCTTCTCCACAGGCAAGCATAGAATTTGAAGTTCTTCATGGGTCCCAAAACTTTCTTAGTGCTATATACTTAACTTTCTTCACTGAAGTAACAAGCAATTCTGACACACCCTTTAACAACTTCTACCATCAGTGCCTGAATTTTATTGAAGTTTGATGTCTCTGGTACAAGGAAATGAGAAAAGCTAAACAGTTTCTTTGGGGAAAAAACAGTTTCTGTAATTATTGTCAATTCTAAGTTGTGACGAATATAACTTTTCATTTACACAATTCCATATCTCATGGCCTCTATTTAAAAGCATAGGATCTTTTAAGGTATATTTCTAGTTGTATTTTCATTGTATGTTCATGAATAATATACTTTAGTGTCAAATTTTAGTGCATCATATGTATGGCAACTGACATTTGCAGATTTTTATCAAATCAAATCATAAGAAATGACGTCTTTCTGATTGTCTTCAGTATATGATCATACACAATTACATTGCGTACATACAGGTTACAGACTGATGACTGCAAAATCTTGCATCCAATATCTACCATGAAGATGAAATAACATGCTGTGGTAATTTGAATTCAGGCATAGGCATACTATCAGCAATAAAAAGCCTTCATCATCTAGGTGATGGACAAATCCATTCATCATCAACCATCAGATGATTAACTGAGGAACACATACCTCCCTCATGAATGCCCCATCTCTTTTCATCTTGTAGTTGACTGAATGTGATAGGAAATCTGCCAAGTTTACTCTTCTTTGGGCCTGAGCAGAAACATGCATAAGCCATCAGAAGGAAGTCTTGGTGGGAATGAAACCTCATCTTTCACTTATAGGCAATAATACTGTGTAGTCATGGCAGACCCAAACACAGCTTCTTTCAGAAAATGCAAAGTCTCCTTATGCAATGTATGTATCGGTGCCCAAACTCAGGTATGCTAGTGTAAACAGTAGGGTTTGTTTACCCTTTTTCATGTCATTTTACAAAAGTAAGTTAGGCTATGAAAATAGTTGATTCCTTCACAGGATTTGGAGCAAGCTCATGGAAGTATATATGACAGTCAAGACCAATGTAAACACAACCAAAGTAAAGAAAAGCCTTGCAAAAACACGTACTTCAACCAACAAAACATATTAAGAATGTTCTATCTTACAGCTTAATGCTCTCCATATTTAAATCTCATTATCAATGAGATTTAAGTTGCAGATTTATATGTGACTTCATGGAATACAACCAAGTTCTACTTAATAAATTTATGCAATTTTTTTCATTGATGAAAAAACAATATCCACATCAATGAGCTCCCAACTGTGGTTCACTTCTCCTAAAAAGATCGTGCCAGTATTGAGCATATGCATAACCATAACTTTCATTACTAATATTATTTTGTTCAATTACTTCTGTACATTGTGAAAACGTGGCAGCGGGGTAGGGGCAGGGAGGACATGGGTTTCCACATTATCTGAGAGGTGAAACTATCTTTGCGTTGCTTTGTCCTAATGGGTACTTCAAATGAAACATCATACAATTTTAAATGACAAGCCATTTATGAATATTTTTACTTTCATAACTTTAAAAGCATTTGTTGTGATTTTAAAGTGTTATAAGATAAAAGATTTTGTGGTTGTGGGTAGACTTTTTATACTTTGTTTTATAGATAAATTTCTTTCACTGTAGTTTTTTGAGTGAACAACCAGTATCCCAAATCTCAATGTGTCTCATTTGATATTGTTAGATCAGCAAAGAAATTGGCATAAAACTGATTCATAGTATTGTCAAAGAATTGTGTATTGTGTATTCACTGGGAAAAATAAAAATATATTCACATTCCAATTTTGTAAAAAAAAAAAAAAAGCCATTTATGTAAACAAATTTGTCTATAGACAAACCAAAAATAGATCCTTGTGGCACTTTTAGAATTCTGTGACTATTTTGTTGCCCAATATTCATATTTCTTTTTTCCAATTTAAATATGGATCAGAAGTGCTAGGTAGGAAATAATGTTGACTAGATAGTCATGATTAAAAGACAGCAATAAAGGCTACAAGTATTTGAAATTCTACATCCTACTCTACTCTATCAGCACCACTTTCCAGATCTCTTACTTTTCCCACAATGAAGTTTAGATAGGTAGTAAACTGAAGGAAATTACTTGATCAACAGAACTACTCTACTAGTTATTTTGAAATGTAAGAAAACGCAACTGGAAACAAATGGCACTTGTTCTCTGTTAAGACATGTATTTGTGCTCTTTAAAAGAATTACCAAAGTAACAATGAGAGAGGGGAGGTGGGAGGGGGAGAGGGAGAGGGAGAGGAAAAGGGAAAGGGAGAGGTAGAAAGGCTGGGAAAAATCATTTAACCCTGAAATACTTACATTAAAATACCTTAAGGAGCACATCGTAAAAAGACCATGTAATTCAATTCCATTTATTTTATCTAAATAACGAGGGAATTCAGTACTATGAGAATAATTATAAATATTATATCAGTACAATGAAATTATGTATATATGTAAGTTAAAGATAAATTATACCAGTTACCCATCTGTCATTGATAGAAGAACGGAAAGAATATCACCATTGTGTTGTTGAATACCTACTGTGAAAAAAAAAAAAAAAACCCTGAGACAAGGAAACTGTTCAAGAATATTGAAAGAGTAGACACATGCTTTCTCATTTACTGTATATTCTAAGTCAAGAAAATATATGCTGGAGTTACAAGCAAGCACACATGCAAAAGATAATATTGTATTCCTTCAATTTGTGAAAACATACTATGTTTTCTTTATATAGTATAGTAGCAGATCTCAAGCAAAAATTTACTTCCCCGAAGAAATGTGAAATAAAACCAAATCATAACAAAAAAATAGATTTTAAGCATTAAAAAGAAAAGAAAATCTTAAAAGTTTAGCTAATAGGTTCAGAGTACACACACACACACACACACACACACACACACACAC
>JADRCC010337605.1:0-12335 GCA_019843855.1 Hylomyscus alleni | reverse complement strand
TGTGTGTGTGTGTGTATATAAAGGTCAAAGGACAGCTTGTAGGTCTGTTTTTTTTTTCCTTCTACCATGTTATCCCTGAGAATTTGACTTAGGTCATCAGGCTTCTATTCCCACTGCACCATCTCCCTTGTCAAAGATTGTTCCATGTACTTTTTTGCTAACTGATATGAGACAGATTACATGTTCCCTCAGAATATTACCTGTTACTTTGTACAGCTCTTAACTGCTAAAAACCTGTTTCACATGAGGATAATTAATCCCAATTGATTTTTATAACTGTCATCTTGATCAGTTCTTGAAATCTATGTTATGGTTCCTGGGATATTCTAAAGTGCCTCTAAAGAGCTATGACCTATGGTCTTTTCTAATCTGTCATTTTCTGAAATTGGACTTTATAATTTGTCTTAAACTTGAGGTTATTCAGTGGAATTTGCTAATGTTCTTCCCATTGATTTGATCATCTTTTAACACACATTTCCTGGGTGTTTGGTCTGCAGGAGGCTTTCTGAGGGATGCCTCGTTTGTAGTGGACTGAATGGGGAGATGAAAGCTCCAGCTTAACACAGAGGGGAATGGACTGATGTATGACCTGTGCTCTTTGGGAAAAGCAAAAAGCAAAAAGCAGAAAAGAACCAAGGAGAAGGACCAGTTCACACATCCTGTGGAAACGTTGATAGAAGGAAGCAGGAAGGAAGTCGTCCCAGAACTGGGACCAGCTCAGCTGTTACAGGAAAGGGATGCTAGAAAGAAAAACAAACAATTTTTAATAAAAGTAAAGTTTGAAATGCATTTGTAAGGGACAGTGATCTGAGTGAGAATCATATCTTGGCAAAAATTGAGGTAATCTCTTAGGACTATATCAGAGGACTGAAATAGTGGAGGCTTAAGAGGATCCTATAGTAGCAGAGCACAGGGAAAGGAGCTCAACTGAAAGACAGCAGTAGAGTACCTTATTGATTACACATAGCAGATGAAGAGAAGGAAAGGACCTTTAAAGGATCCAAGACTCCACTTATGGAGCATTAAAGACCATGGCCATGTCCTCACAGATCATATGGAAGTAAGATAGTAAGCTGCTTCCAGAAGAATAGGGTTGTGTCATGACATATAGAGAGTGAAAACTATTCATTTTGATACTTGGAGGAGTTCTTGCCAAACTCACAAGAGAAAGATGGTCTGAGGATAAGGCAAAAGTAGTGGTCCATTAGTAGGAGGATGGGATGAAGCAGAAGAGATGGAGGGGTGACAAAATGAGCAAGCAGGGATGGAAGAGAAAATTGTCCACATGGGGGCCTAGGAAAGGCAGTTTCCAGGGGTGGTTGGTCTGTGGAGCCCATGGATCTGCTAAGATGGTGGACTCCACTGGCAGAGGGTGAGGGAGATAGCTGCCAATGAGTAGGAGCTCCAGGCCCTTGGAGCTTTGAGTGTTTTCTCTGCTCATTGTACTCTCAGCTGTGCCTAAATTTGTATTTATAGATCCAGAAGGCTGTGTCTGAAGGTTCTTTGTACTTATTTTGCCTCTGAAACCCTTCTTCTGACCCTTGAAGTGTGTCCCCCTTCTTGAGAAACAGTATTCGTTGAGTTCATTGTTTAAGATGGAATAGAATGAACGAACTTCGGAACAGTCTGTTGTGGCCTTACCTGTGATGGTGAGATCCTCATTGTGACTGAGCATTTGGTGCTAACTTTGGGGCTCTGGTCATACAGTTGCCCTGTATACTCATATTAGCTGTATTTTCCTGAGACGGACAAGGATGGTGCAAACTCAATTGTTTTCTTTTAAAGAATTGTGCAACAAAGTGAATTTCCCAAATGTCTTTTCTAAAATTAAAAAATATTTCTTTAAACATAGAAGAGAAATATAATTCAATAGACTATCTTAGAAAACTTGTCTTCATCACCTTAGAAAAAAACCCAACTACCTTTTATATGATATAATTTTGTCAGTATTCCTCACTGTATGGCAAACCTTAACAGAATATGCTAGTTACATGAAAAGTAGAAAATCAGCCAAAGTGATCTTTCCCCGTGTTCTCCATTCATTGACTGTCCAGGCTTTAGACTTCTGTTCAGAGACGTAAACTTGGTCGAAGGACCTTCCTTTTAGCAATCTGTTTCCTCATGGACCAGAAATATTGAGGTTGCCATCTGATAAGGGTGGGATACAGGAAAGAGTCCCAGGATCACTGTGGGAAACAGAGGTCCAGCATCCTTCCTTACATAGTCTGGCCTAAGGATTGGGGTAGTTAAGACCTTGGGAGCAGGACAAGCCATGGAAAACAAGCTAAGTGGGGAACAAACTGGAGTTGGAGGAGGGAGCCATTGATGGAAAGTCATAGGAGGGGGCAATAGTTGTGACAGGTGAAGCCAGGGCCTTCCATAGGTGTGAAAATGTTTGGTAGAGATGTATTTATATCTTATTTTCCCAGCCAACATGTCCACATTGGGGATCTTTTGTGCCTATCACTACAACTCCTAAAAGATTCCATGGAGTCCTGCAGATCCCAAGTGCCCTTCTAAAAGGTACCACTAAGTTTCCTGCAGACAGCAAATGGACATTGAGCTATTGTCTTTGAAGTGCTTTGTGTAGTGCATGGCATGTGGGGCTGGGAAGACTAGTTCAGGTACCTCTCACCGACCTCCCCTTCACTCTCTTTACTGCACACTTTGATGGGTTCTCAGAGAAGCTAAGTTCCTAATGTTGGGTGGTGGTCATGGAATTATTATCAGATATGGAAGCCAAGTTGAGTTCAGTTAGGACTGTATATGTTTGCTTAGACAGAGAGAGGTCATTTAAACAGCTAGATATATAATGTCAAGGTATTCTAAACACAAATAATGCTTTTCTGATACATGGTTTCACCAGTTCCCACATGCCCTCTAGGTACCAAGAACTGAACCTTTTAGCCCACACTTCACTATCATGACTTAATTTCTAGACACAAATGGAAGATCAGGAGCTGGTAAGAACATAGTGATCATCGATTTTGGATGCTCTGAATAAGACTGAGTCTGAATGGCTGTTTTTATGAGTCTGTCTTTAGACAGTGACAGGTTTTGTAGCCATTCCTGCAAAGTCCTTGAAATGTAAGATCGGATTTTGGCATAGTAATACATTATGTGCCCTTAGAAAATGTCTGTCTTTTCTGGGGCTCATTGTTTTCCAAACTTGCCCTCTCTTTTGAAATCTTTTGAGCTCCTCAACAGCTTAGCTCTAACTTTTACTCTATACAGTACTCTAAGACAGATAGCCTGTTCAGTGTGAACCGTGGAGATGGCAGGACAGCCATTTTCTGTGGAGTGCGAAAGCTGAGTCACACTGCAGGGCCAGCAACAGAACTCAACTGAGCCATTTATCAGAGTTTATACTCATGCTACTTGTAGTACTAGAACACCAAGTATCCTTGTGAGCTACCTTCTATGTGCCAGGCTCTGTGGCTAGTTCTGGGAACACAGTAGAAAAGAAGCTAGACCTATCATGTTTCTTCTTGATCATTAGAAAAGTGTTTAGAAGTATCTGTGCAGGAGCCAGATTCCCTGAGCCCACATGAGGGAGCAGATACTTAATGGATGTGTAAAACTGTGAATGGTAATTAACCTTTGAACCCCAGATTCCTCTTCTGTAGATTAAGAATAATAATAAACCACCTAAAAATTGCTCTGTAAATGCAGTCACGGTGCTCCATAGATGACATTCAGCAATCCTCTCTTATTTGTCATTTTTTTTTAAAAAAATAATAATAGACTACTTGGGGGAGAAAGCAAGCAAATAAAAATATGTATTCATGACAGGGAGAGAGATGGGGGAGGGAGAGAGAGGAGAGAAGAAAAGAGAGAGACTCTGCAAGGAAGATGATTCTCTATGTCTGGATGCTTTCTCCGGCTTAGAGGTCACAGTAGGATGCTATGGAAGGTTGTCCCAGAAGATTAGCAGATAAGAATTATCTTCTCAAATTTTAGGTAATGTTATATATCTACACTCAAGGTAACTGTGTTGTCCCATTGATGGCACAAGGAGTAGAGGACAGGAGTCTATGCTTATGCTACCTTCGTGCTATAAATAATATTCAGTTCTTCACCTTTACTTCTCTCTCTTGCTGTGTTCTGATAATTAGCCTCTATATTTCTCTGAACTAGGGCAACAGCATTGATGTTCTCAGAAAAGTGAGATCTGAGAAATATTGTGGGGTCATTCTGATCATGCCTGTTGGGATATGAGAAATGATTGGAAGGCTGAAATGAGGGACAGGCAGCCCAGGTCCTGATTCCACTGTCTGATTGAATGATAATACTCGGTGCAGAGGGAAGCAGCCAGCTTAAGTAAGTAGGTAGGCACAATAAGATCCAGTGGGATCTGATTGGTGTTAGATGCCTTTGGATATATGGGTAGAGCCACCCAACAAATGATGACTGTTAAGGTACTCAGGATAAACTGAGGCTGAATCCTCCTGTTGTATCTGAAATCAGGACACATGTAGGTTCTTGGCATACTTGGCTGCTGAAACTGATTTATTGATATCAGACAATGCAAACATGAGCATCTAAACACATGTACCATCCTCTCTTGTCCTGAAAGCTCACCCCAACCTAATTTCTTGCTTCTCTTTCCACGGTTCCCAGGATCTACCCCCCCCATTGAAATAAAAGCTTCTTGACTAGGTAGTCAGAACCCCAATTTATATTTTGCCGATAAATGAGCAGTGCCGAGACTGAGGAAGGCATCCACGCACACCTTCTGGGAGAACTGTTCTAATACTATTTCTTCAAGAAGTTCTTTCCCTAATATCCCATTCTTCTATTGAAACAGTAAGAGAAAGGACATTTAGTCCTGGTTCTGAATTCTGGCTGAGTCACACTGACTGAACCACAGTGGGCCTCAGATTCATCACCTATTAAACATCAGCATCCCACCTTTCTCAGTAGGAAGATGCTCCTTAGGGTGAGCCTGTCACCCTGTCTCAATAAAGCCTTGCAAACATCACTATCTAAATGTACATGCTGCTGTTGGTCAGAGTGTTTAGAAAGAACTGAAGTTATCATATAGCATATCTCTAGCTTAGTCAAAATTTAAATTCAACATGCATTTTCTGCTGAAGACATATCCTTTTGTATTATTATAAAGTCAAAAACCTGTAAGATGAACTACTATTGTAATGTCACCTGGATTCTGAAAAATAGTACATAGTAATATTTATCCTCAGCTACTCCACAGGTCCTATTAGGAGGCATTTGTGAAAGTGATGGTCTAATTTGTATATGTTCAAAATGCATTTTTTAAACAAATAATGTCAACTTATAGTTGGATGAAGCATTAGGTAAAAATCTTGTGAATATGTAGGGCCAGCAGATTGCTCTGCGTGTTCATTCATATGTGTATGTGAATTGTGTGTTTGTGTATGTGTGTGTACATAGTAATTGCGTGATATAACTATGGACTATTGGTAATTGTTTTTTTTGTAACTCATTCGTTTGGATTTGGAAAGTATTTTCCTGAACCTCAGCCATGACCTCCAGCACTGAGCCATAGCCATCCATCCCTCCCACCCTCTCCTTAGAGCAATTATACTGGCATTGTGCAGCCCGTCCTGAGACACTCTGAAGATGCATATTCATGTATTTTCAGTCATCACCTCCATAGCTCAGATTTTCCTGTCCTTGGTGTCACTTTAATTAATACACTCCCATGTGCTAGGTGACAAAATTAGGTTGCAGGGGTGGCAGGCGTTTATATCATGAAAGGCGAAAAAAAGGTGTTTGTACCATTTTCTTCCTCAAGCTCTGCTATTAATCTCTGCAATCAATACTTCTTTATTTTTGGCTCTAGAAGCTAGTGTGGTAGAATCAGACTGTCAAGTCATGTAAGGCCACATCTGCATAAGTAATAGAGATGGTTCATTACTCTCACTCTAGATGAAAACACGTGCCCCTGGCCAGATGTGACAGGGACAGTATCTGTGATTCTCATGCCAACTTTATGATATGTTTGATTTAGGTAAAGTGCCTGGAACCTGCTGGGACTAAGTTGTTATTAAACACCATCTGCAGTTTTCACTTTAATTAATATCATAAGAATTAGGATCCCATGCTTTCATTACCATGTTAACCCTTTAGGATTATAATAAGAAGGAAGAAAAAGTGAAATGGAAACCTAGATAATTTCTTAGAGGGTTTAATATACATACATTGAGCCCCAGAAAGAGCTGATCTCTAGCCAGAGGTTGCTGGGATTTTCTTTTGTGGAAAAGAAACTGCGTAGTAGGTCCAACAGGAATGCAGCCTACTGCAGTATCAGTATCAGCTACATCAATTTCCCTGACTCTTTAAGGGAATTAATTAGCAACTATAACAGTACTTCTATTAACGGAATAGTTGTAATGACAACATCAACCATAAGTATCATTTATTTAGGGATTGGCTGTATTTGGCTGTATTGTGAAATATACTCTACACTCAATTTATTTACATTATCCTTCATTATCCATAGGGAAATAGGTCCAGCTCTTCTGTCCCCAGTGGATACAAAAATCCAAGGGCTTTTAAGTCATTTATATAAAAATTGGATGAAGTTTTGCATATGGCCTACCTATATTGCCTTATTATTTTAATTACTTCTAGATTATTCATGATACCTATTAACAGTATAAATGTCATAAGGAGGTATATAGTATATTTAGGGAAAAGTAACAAGAAACGTATCTGTACATGTTCAGCAGAAATACATGTTTTCCAAATATCATCAAACTATAGTGTGTATTTGGAGAGAGAGCACGCATACATGTGTGCATTATAATTATGTGTTATAACTATGTGCTACAACTAGTTACTTTCCATGAATGACATCATTTAATTTTTACTACATTGAGCTACTATTGAGGATGAGGAAGCAGAGATCCAGTCTACGCATCTGGTATGAGACAGATTCAAATGAAAGCTTGTTGAATCAAAGCTGACACTTTTTTTTTTCACCAACATGAATCACTCCATGAAACCTATTTCAGTTGAAAAGTTGAAAGAAACATCTCTAACCAGAGAGGAGATATATTGTATCCTTTTGGGTTTCATTTCCCCAGAAGGACTTGAAGTTTTAGCTCCTACTATCAATGCCTCTTTTACCCCCAAGAATTCATGACTGTGGCTCTTGACCCTTGTAAGCTTAACATTCAGCAGAGATTCAGCTCATTGGATGGGTTCCCTATGTACAGCTGAGATTGGCTGGGTCTGCAAAAAGTGTTCCATCTAACCACATGCAATCACAAATCATGAACATATTCAGACAGCACATGAGATAAAAGATGGAAACAGATTGTGAAGTCTGAACTGAAAGGTTAGTTTAAAAGTGATGATTTTTAAGGGAAGAACATTCTGGAAACAGGCACTGCTGCACAGAAATCCATGCTCATCCTGATATTAGCTAATGCACTACAAACAAGCTGCTTCTCCTGTATAGCTTTGCTTTACTATAGGGAAACGTCAATGTTTGTCCATGTCTCTTTGGGCTTCATGAGGGCTTACAGGGGCCTCAACAAATGGGCATCCTTTAAGTAGTATACTTTCTCTTGGTAGAGACCCTTATATGTTTGTATCAGACTATTATGCAAGGAGCTGTGAAACTGGGACTCTTAGTCTGGAGTTCTCTACTGTGGCACTGCTGGACTGTGCAGTTGTTGCATCTGATAAAATTCCTCTGAAGACACATGTGCTAAAGTGGACTTGAGTTGGAAAGTACACTGAGCATTTTAGTCTCCTAGAGTAAAACTTCACAAGTCAGTTTGCTCATCTGTTCAACTGTTTGTCCATCACCCTGTCACTGAATGTACTCATGTGGATTGGGATGTTCATTGGTAAGATAATATCAGCAACATCAGCATATAACTGACTGAGTGACTGTATTGTGCATCCTTCCATCATCCATCTATGCATCACCCATAGATTTCTATAATACAGAGATCAATTGATCTTATGTAGCTGTTGTATTATCTCTGGAGATGAAAAGATAAATGAGGACACACCTTCTTTTTTTTTTTTAAATAACACCTGAATCTTGCCACTGTTTATAGCAGATTTCCCCCACAAATACTTGTTGGGGAGATGGACAGTGGTGGCACATGCCTTTAATCTCACTTGGAAGGCAGAGGTAGGCAGATTTCTGAGTTTGAGGCCAGCCTGGTCTACAGAGTGAGTTCCAGGACAGCCAGGGCTACACAAAGAAAACCTGTGAAGGACACACCTTCTTCATGAAGTGGCATTTGGCAATTCATAGCCAAAATTAAGTCACCTAACACAGTGCAGAAATACTGCTCTGATGAGGGATATCTCCATCATTGCCAAAATGGTGAGGGAATATGTCAGTCTTCTATTATAGCTAAGACAAAATAGCATTGAGTGAGTGCCTTGGATAATAGCAATGGATTGTTCTATCATTCCAGATGCTGGAAATCTGAGCTTAAGGTGTTGATTGGTCCTCTCTACAGGCCAGGAGGTATCATCTGTTCTTCACTGCTCCTATAGCTTCTGATGTTTGCTGACCACCTTTGGTATCTTTTGATTTATCCATGAATTACCCCAATCTTGGCTCATAGTTTGGCTTTGTTAATTGTGAAAATATTATATATATATGTATATATATACAGATATGTATTATATATATGTATATGTATGTACAGTAATATACAGATATGTATTATATATACATACATATACATGTATGTATATATGTATTATATATACATATATTATATACATGTATATGTATATCTATACATATATTATATAATACATGTATATGTGATTTAATATATGCATATGTATAACATATATATGTGTATGTGTGTGTATGTGTGTGTATGTGTCTAAGCCTTCTTTTTTAATAATTTCATTAGTTGTGTGTTGTTTGAATAAGAATGAGAATGGCCCCACCGTTCCTATATTTGAATACTTGGTCCTCAGTTGGTGGAACTGTTTGGGAAGAATTTTGAAGTCTGGCCTTATTGGAAGAACTGTGCTACAGGGAGGGCAGGTCATGGTGTCTTATTACAGCAGTGGAAAAGTCATTAAGACAAGTTGTATTGAAGGAGGGCACACCCGATGATCTCTTTAGCTTATCTACATATAAGGTCATAGATAGGAGGTCAGGACATCACTGTTAAATTCAATCCAACCCTTAACATGGAAGGGATTGTCTTCAGTGGAAGCATAGAGGTAGAGGCAGTGAAATGCACCCTAACCTTACAGAATGTGTAGCTGACTGCATGTTTAGGAAGATATGGTCCTGTTGACATATGGAAGAGCTCAGAGGAGACAGGTGTGAGCTTAGGGGGAAAATCAGTCTGACCAGAGGACAAAGTATAAAATAAAGGTGGATGGCTATGTGAGACAAGTCCTGTGTAGTATAAAAAGTTATACTTGGGTGGGCCACTTCAACCTGACTATAGTGGTGGCCACCAAGTGTTTACAGTAGGTACCACAGTCAGAATCTGCTCACAGAGTCTTATCTCTGCTGTATAACAGGACCCTTCAGTGGGGTGCAGGCTGATGGGAACCTGTGTCAGCGTGGGATTGACTCAGTGGAGTGGGTAGAAGGAAGATAGGCAAGGCTGGGATGCAGTGGACAGGCTTGTAAAGAAGTCAACTCCCATGTGATGGTCCGACTTGCCCCTGCACTGCCCACCCCTACCTTTTGCTGTTTTTGCTCACTGTATCTGTGTTCACCTTGCCCATGAAGCTAACTTATCTGAGCCCCTTTTTCTCTCAGGAGTTTCCTGAAGCCAACAGCACTAAATTTCTACTGACTTTTCTTCTCTACCCATTGTACCCAATCTAAAAAAGATGTGGTTCAAAAAATGCCTATATAGTGATCTGCAAATATCCCTGTTTTTTTTTTTATGACTAAAGTATCTAGAATAGGAAAGAAGTAACAGGTTGTACAGTGGAAACATGGCTCATCTATCGTCCATCCACTCTATCATATCAGAATTAAATGCTGGCTTGATAATCCTTGGGATGCGCATGTCAGGTCCACATACACCCTGACCCTGGTCCTTCTGGGAAGCCCAGGAAGCATCAGAGGTAGCTTCTGTCTTACTTAACATAGATGTCTAATGTCTGGAAGAGAAGGAAGAGAAGGAATTCTCCAAATCCTTGCCCCCAAGAGACAGTGATTCTGGGGAGAAAGGTGCAGGGAAGACCATCTCTTAGTAACACAGGCCTGTGTGGATTTCCAGGAGACCATATCCTCCTTGAAGAATGACAGGCAGCTTCCACCAGAAATGAACTCCTCTTAAGGTTGGAGAAAGGGTTAGCTTAGCTCTAGCTTTGTGGCTTGTTTTTGTGCGTACATTATTTTCCATCCCATGAAACTGCGAGAGAACATTATGCTGCCAAGTCAGGGAAGCCTGCAGCCTCCTGAGCTCATGCCTTTGGAAGAGTGAATTTGCTTTGCTTCCTCAAGTGTCACGTGGCTATGGTCTGCTTGTCACTTGGGGAAGAGCTCACGGGCCTCTGCTTCTGGAGGAGAGCTGCCAGTGCCCTGAATGGGCAATGCTCCCAGTGTCTGGATAAGCTGAGTTTTAATTGTTCCAAAGTCTGTTTGTGTTATACTCCCTATGGTATGTCTGAGTCCCAACAGACAACAAAATGTGATTTCAGTTTTCAGAAAAAAAAAACAAAAAACAAAACACTGTTTCAGAGAAAACAGTCCATGATACTGCTGTGTTAAAAGAAAGAATCTTAAACAAGATAAGATTTTTTTTTCATTCCAGCACATGCTGCAGGATGATAGAATGTCACAGCAGGCGATCATCTTGTCCAGTGGCTTCTACTGCCAATGTTCATAGGGCCAGACAAAAAAATGTAAATGTTGTCTGCAAGCAAAGGAGGTGGTGCTGGACTTCTAAGTGCACAGAAATCATAAGCCATTAAAAACATCCAATTTGCAACAAGCACACACTGTTCTAGGCAGTCAATGACTTCTGAGCCTGTCATACGCCCTGGTCACTTATAACCACTCTAGAGTCCAATCTCTCATTTGCTACTCAGGATAACTGACAGCCACAAAAGCAGCTAATACTCATGGAATGTTCCCACGGTTTTGCCTGGATTCACCCAACCCTTGAATGTCCATGTTCTGCCAACAAGGATACTAATATAGAAAAAGGCCACAGGAGAGGCACAATTTGTTCAAGGCCACAGAGTTTATAAGTGAAAAATTGATATCCCTGACCACAGCCTGTCATTACTGCCTACATTCTGAGTACCCGCCCTATGCTACCATCCTATCAGGGCACCCCTTGGATCACTGATGTGCTATGCTCCCTGTGCAAGGTACTGGGCTCTCAGGAAGAAAGCATTTGAACTGGTGTATAGTGCTCTCCCAATTTCCTCCTACTTGTCAAGAGGATGCTAGACCAGACCGGTTTCCATGCTCAGCTTTCTGTCCTGAGTGAACTGGTACTATTAGGGGCTGATACTGAAGGCTTTTGGTAATTTCCAGAATTGCTAGGAGAATGCCACAAAAGAAGAAACATTTGGGAGGGTAGATTTCATGCCCACAAATGCCTGTGCCCTTCTAGGCATTATGCCAACAGTTTTTCTGTGGTGCTTTCTATAATTCTGTAGCTAGGTGCTTTATTCCCTTCAGGTGGTCTACTGATGGTCACTGGCACACTTCCTGTCATTGGCTGGAAAGAATGCCAGGCTGAGGCTTATGGAGCCTGTAGATTTATTGGGATAGTGTGGCTTACATTTGACATTACCAGTGTTTCCACAAGAACCTTCTTCCCTATAAAATCATCTATGACTGAATGGCCCATGGCTTGGACATCATTCCTAGTTGGAGCTGGGTAAGGATGATCATTCATACTCCTTTCACATGCAGGCTTGAGATGGCTTGGCATTAGGTTTACCAACGAGCTTGCCTAGATCTTCTATTAGGTCAGCTCCCAAACCTTATTGGTGAGGAAAGAAACTACCTGGTCAGAAAAGAAGGTACTGGAGATGAATTATCCACTTGTAATAAAAACATTTGTTTTAATGTTCGCCTCCTTCCATCCTCTGAACTCAAATGAGGCCTATCATACCCTGTATCTTGCATCCTCCTCTTCTGACTCTGTCACTGGGCTCAATATCCTTGTTCAGGTAACTTTTTTTTTCCTGCAAACTGATTCAGAATGGGTTACCATCTGTGGCTTTATATTTAATTATAGCTGGTTTTGCATTGTTGGCTAACAGGCTCCTATGTGCTACTATTTTCTTTCAGGCTTTGCCACAAGGAAAGACCTTTATTTGTTTTCTTATATCATGGTTGCTGACTGCCAAGACCCATATAGTTTATAACCAAA
>JADRCC010337493.1:0-11006 GCA_019843855.1 Hylomyscus alleni | reverse complement strand
ATAGCACTCTCTTACAATAGAAATATTGTCAAACATGTCTAGAAGTTTCCATGTGGAAGAGTTTTTATTAAATTTACTTCCACACATTTCATTTATTATGTTCTTGTTATTTCAACTTTTTACAGTTTCCAATATTGCGGATGATATAAAACCATTGCTATTTTAAAGTTTGTTTTATTTTTTTTCTTTGTCTGTACAGGTATGCTCCTATGAGTAGTGTCTATAGAAACTAGAAAAAGCTACTGGGTTCTGTGGAGCTAAAGGTGAAAGCAGAGATGAGACACCTTTAAGAGGCTGAATGAGCATCCTCTCGGAAGTAAAGAAGAGTTAGGGTGAAGACTGTAGAAGGAGGGACTGGGAAGTAGGCAACATTGGAGTGTAAATAAATAAAATAATTTAAAAAGATAAAATAAAAGATGTCTGCACATTGTTGCTGGGCTAATGATTTTGACAAGAGGCCACAGGAATCCCATGCTGTCCTGAGCATCCCTAATCTTGTGAGTTTTATGAGCTTCCTGAGGCTTGTAATTAACAATATTAAAGTATCTTAACTTTCCCAGTATCATGAGTCTCTGTTATCCCACCTAGTAAAGAGTATTTTAGTTTAGAAGAAACATAATAGGCTCTTCATTTTCAGAATGTTTTCAGATTATTAAATATAAACTATAAATGTAAACCTTTTTTCATAAGAAGACATGCATTTCCAGTTATCAACTCTTCCTTGAAAATTTTCACTAATTTTGATTAATAGCTTTGCTCCCTTTTTAGTGGGTTTATTTGTGAATGTTGCTTTAAAAAACAAATGCATTTATTTTCCTGCATAAATATTCATGAAACATCAACCTTCACATTTCTTCTTTTCAGTTATTAAACAATACATATTTAGACATTTAAGATAAAGGTAGACAGCATGTAAATATTTTCCATAAGTAGTCATGTTAGGATGTTGTGTAAAATGTTACATTCTGTTTTCCCAAAAAAAGAGCAAAAATTTGGACTGTTTGTAAAGCATCTCATAACATGATAAACATCTTTGAATGATGGCATGAATTTCAAAATAATATGGTAAAATATTGTTAATAATACATTCTTTTATTGTTTTAATAAAATGGTGTATTTATACAGCCAGTAGTTTTAAAATTAGTTTTCATATGTGATATTCTTGTTTAAAGGAAGGTTGACAATTTAATGGGCAAGTGGATATGTAGATGTATGATGAATAAAGTGATTTATTTATAGACAGAAATAGTTACTACCAGTTATTGCTATTTTTTATTAGATATTTTCTCTATTTACATTTTGAATGATATCACCTTTCCTGGTTTCCACTCCAAAAATAAATAAATAAATAAATAAAAACCCTGTTCCCTCTCCCCTCCTTAACCTGATGTAAATCATTTAAAATTTAACCATGTTCATATGAAAAATGTCCTATTTTATATAATACTTAAATTTACCTTTGTCTTTAATAGAAATGCATTAAAATATGTTACCATTTCATACTTAATATTATACATTTTAAAAATAATCTTTTATTTTATGCTCATAGTTTTTTCTTAGATGTCTTTTATTTATACTATTAACTTTTCAGTTTTCTAGTTTAGTCTTCACTTTCTAATGCCTGTAGATCAGATGTGTAGGAGGAATTGATTTCTATTCTTTACTGTACCTATAGATCTGATGTATAAGAGGAGTTGATTTCTATTCTTTGCTGTCCCGAAGACACTATCTACTACCATGCATATCTAACCAACATATTTGTAAGAAATGGGTCTCAAATTCTTTCTCTTGTGTTAAATTTTAAGTTATTTGGAACATTTCTCAGGAATGTGAGTTTATGAAAGAGAAAGGAGCTAACTATTGAAAATGTATGTTTTCACTGAACACCATACACATACTCCCCTGAAAATACACTTTATTTCACATACTTTCCAAAGCAAGTATGGCACAGTCTGTGGTTCAATATGTCCTATTTTGTTTCTATTTCAGATACAGTTGTATGTGGCTTCTACTTAGGCTTAGACAGAGATGATGCTTTTGAAAAATATCTATGAGCTGGGTTGTTGTTTTGCTTTGTTTTCCAAGGATTCTGGGTCATAGGGTTATTCTTTGATATTCTATTGAAATCTTTCTAACTGGTTAAGATTAATAAATATACTACATCTGTACAAGGCTCCAAAGACACACACACTGACACAGCCTTGCTATGTTTACAAGAAAGATAGTGTTAAAGTAGACATAGGAAAAGACAGTCTAAGGAATGTCTGAAATAGCCTGCATCACCATGACATAAAGCTGAAGCAATCTAGTTCCACAGAAATGATTGGAGCAATTGGAACCATCAGATGCATGATGGTTCTTTTTTAATACTTTCATATCTATTCTTATGCAATTTAATACATTCTTGAAAATATGAATAGTATGATATGTGTGTGATGTTTACAATTTAGTGTAACACATGCATATTATGAATGATATATTACTGCCAGAGTATTTAGTCAGTGGAAACTTTATCTCGACTGGTTGATGTCTAGGTGCTTAGTCATAAGGGCAGCATTGCTAAGGTGGTAAAAGTGCAGAGTAATTGCATCAGGGATTTCTATTCTTATGAATAGACTAATGCTGCCTAGGAGGAGAGGGTCTAGCCTCTGGAGATTTCCCTGACACTCATGAACGTGGCTTACAATAAATTCAAGACACTCACATCTTTCCTCTTCTCTGTATACCTGTTTCTCTGATTTTATGGCTAGTGTGATACATCAAAGTTGCATTGTCCAGGACCCAGTGTTTTGCTGTTCAGACATTTTTGTCACCATATATGTGAGAAGAAAAAAAAAAAAAAGGAAAAAAACATCTCTTTTATTCTAGAGTAGTTCAACTCAGATGTTTCCTTAGAGCAGCAATAACAGAATGAGATTTTAGGTAGAAACTTGAAAATATAATTTATTTTTCTGTTATCTCACTAATTAAGATGCAATTGGTAGTCTCTAGATAAAGACTTTGCAGTTATTCTTGAAATATACATTGAGGACATCTTAAAGAAGATGATATATTTAATGTTTTATGAACTTGATACTTTCTTCAAAAAATCATTGCAAAATGAAAGCATTACAAATGTATATCAGTACATTTAGATTAATGCTTGATATATGCATATATATGATGTAATAAAATTAAGAGTAAATCAGAAACCTGAGTGACAATAAGAGGCAAGTATCTAAACAAAACTATAATGCAAAAATGAGTGTATTTATCCACATATTCTTTTAGAAAAATAGCTATATATATATATATATATATATATACAAATGTAGATTATATGAAATATTCATGACATACATAATTATGTAATTTTGAATTTATTCATGAAAATTTTAATATAGTACAATTGATACGTGGATATTGATAAATAAAATGGCTCCCAACTTCAAATATACTAAGCTGCTTCTAGATCCTAAGCATTTTACTATGTACCCAGAACTCATTTCATTAAATACTTTTGTGATTTGGTCAAATGTTGTATTTAAGAAGAGAACTGGCTTTTGACAACAGGTAGAGAGATGAGTCTTGAGAACCATAGTACCTGTAGATGCCTGCATGGTAACCATAACAATTGAATGTCCCTGTGTGGTTTGGGGTTCCTGTGGAGCTCATAGTCTCAGAACCCATTGAAGCCTTCAGCTGGCCACCCAAAAGGCCCACTCCCCCCACCCCAGAGAACTAGGATCACACAATGGAGAATCACATCAGGATGGGGATGATTGATAGTCCTCATAATCCTTTTGATTTTAGCTGCTGAGGCCTGGAGAAGACATAGACAGGCCTGCCATGGATCTGGGAAATAATCTAAAGAGAAAAAAAGTATATCTTTCAATGTTTTACACTCTGGGGAATAAATCTGATGATCTAAAGTTTTCTTTCAGAAAAATCCTGTTGTGATAGAATGTTCAGGGAGCAAAAGTGTTTAGGGTTCAAAGGAAAGTGGAAATTTCATATTTCGGTGCTTACTTGGTAAATGAATTACTGTCTTTCCACATATTTGGGAACTTTACTTCCTGAACCAACACTTTTCTGAAACTATAAAGTGATAGAATATGCTGTCCCATCTGCCTGGATTTTCTTTCACCTGTTGTTTGTATTTTTCTGTATTTCTTTAAGGGATTTATTCATTCACCTTTAAAGGCCTCTGTCATCTTTATAAATTGCAAAAAGAAGGAGAAGGAGGAGGAGGAGGAGGAGAGGGAGGAGGAGGAGGAGGAGGAGAAGAAGAAGAAGAAGAAGAAGAAGAAGAAGAAGAAGAAGAAGAAGAAGAAGAAGAAGAAGAAGAAGAAGAAGAAGAAGAAGAAGAAGAAGACAGCTATAACCAATGGAGTTAAAGGGTTTGCAGCCTCTTGGGACGAACAACAATATGGGCTGACCAATGCCCTCAGAACTCCCAGGGACTAAACCACCAACCAAGGACTATACATGGTGGGACTGATTGTTCTGGCAGCATGTGTATAGTAGAGGATGGCCAAGTTTGTCATCAATGGGAGGAGAGACCCTTGGCCCTGTGAAGGTTCTGTGCCCCAGTGTAGGGGAATGACAGGGCTGATAAGTGGGAGAGGATGGGGTGGTGGGCATGGGGAGGGGGAGGCAACAGGGGTAGGTTCTTGTTGTTTTTGATTGTTCATTAAATATTATTTAGAAAATAAAAAAAATTAATTGTTAAAAAACAAAAAAAGTTATACCTAAACATAGGAAAGGAAATTCACATCAGTCCTATAGCCAATATCACCATAAATGAAGAGAAACTGAAAACAATTCCACTAATGTCAGGAACAAGATAAGGCTGTCCCCTCTATATATAGTCAATGTAGTACTTCAAGTATTAGCCACTGAAATAAGACAACTGAAGGAGATCAAGGGAATACAACTTGGACAGGAAGAACTCAAGCATTTTTTGCAGAGTATGTAAAGAATATTCATACATTACACTCAAATTTCCACCAGGAAACTCCTATGTCTGATATAGGACTTCTTGAAACTGAAAAGCTTCTCTAAGGTAAAGGACTATTTCAGTAGTACAAAATGGTAGCCCATAGAATTGGAAAATATTTTTAACAAATCCACATTCAGTATAATACTGCTATCCAAAATATAAAGAGAACTTAAGAAACTAGATATTAAAACAATCAAAATGGGGTACAGATATAAACAGAGAATTCTTCATGGAGGAATGTGACGTGGCTGAGAAACACTTCAGGAAATGTTCAACATCCTTAGTAATAAGAAATCAAATTAAAACTACATTGAGTTTCCATCTTATACCTATCTAAATTGTTAAATCAATAACACAAGTTACAATGCACACTGGTAAGACTGTGTAAGAGTGGGAGAACTTCTTGATTGTTGGTGGAGTGCAAACTTGTACAGTCATTATAGAAATTAGTATGGAGGTTTCTCAGAAATATGAGAATTTATCTACCTCAAATCCAGCTCTTTCACATATACCACAAAGATGCTTGCTCAGTGATGTTCACTGTGCACTTATTCATAATATTCAGAAACTGGTAACAACCTAGATGTCCATCAGCAAAAGAATGGATAATGTATTAAATATGCACAATGGTCTATTACTCAGCTGTTAAAACAGTGACATTGGAGCATTTTTCTATTATGTGAATGGAAATAGAAAAAAAATAACCCTGATTAAGGTAACCAAGGCCCAGAAAAACAAATATGGTATACATTCACTTTTAAGTGTATATTAGCAGTTGAGTAAATGATAACAATGGTAAAATTCACAGACCTAGAGTGGCTAGGTAATGAGGAGGCTAGGGTACATGCCTGTTCCTCTCTAGAAGGGGGAAATCAAATAGCTTTTGCAGATAATCTCAGTGTAGATAGAGACAGGAGCAGGAATAATCTCATGTGTGAGAGAAGATGGGATAGAGAGAGAGAACCAAGAGAGAGGTGGCTGGAATTGGGGGATATTTGGGGCATTAGGGGGGTAATTCTGGAAATCAAGTGTTTTGTAGACTTCTTGAATTTATGAGTGTGATTATAACTAGGACTCCCAGAGACAAGGAATATATGAATTTAAAATGACAATCTCTTGTACCACACAAGGCTCCCAGTGGCAGAACTCTGTTGATTTGTTTGAGTTGTTGGCAAAGGGGATTTCATGTAAATCCCAAACAATCTAAGCTTATTCTAGGTATTTCTCTTTTATTTCCTCAGATAAAGGATCTGATGGGAGATGTACCCAAGCTATGTAAAATACATGGCTTGGCCAGAGTCCAGAGCATTTCTCTGTACAAATTTCTCTCAAATACTGAGTGAATTTTTCTGCTTGTCCTCGTACTAACTTTGGCAGTATGTTCTAATCTTTTGGCTTCTTCTCTTTTTTTCTGGCTCATTCTATCTTCATCTGTTTTCTACCTTGTTCTCTCTGCAACCTGTCTCAGTAGAATTCTCCTGGTAAACTGTCAAACACATACACGCCATGTCACCTTTTCTCTCTCTCTGCTCTTAGATAGCCTCTCTTTTCTTGTGGTTGCCTTCTTTCACATAGGAAAAAAAGTAGACTTCTCTTTGAAATACGGATGCTTTCTTCTGCAAACTAATCTTTCCTTCATTGTAAGTGAATAAAAGTATGTACTAAGGGTATGTCTGTATTCAAGCCAGATTATATAGACCTTGAAGGTCTTTGGATGTGATCTGTTGCCTGAGCAGCCATGTTGTTGAGTTAAACTTCCTAGGACAGAGGACTGCTCTTTACAAACTGACAGCAGGTCAGATTGCCTATGTCAACATTCATACAGATCAATGAACCAATAAACATGGAGAGGTGGAGTTGGTGCCTATATGGAGCCTTCACACCTAACTTCTAGTTCTTCATTGTAGGTACTCTGAAGGCTGCAGAAAGAGAAATGAGGATATCAACCCATTACAAAACCTTTGACTAACAATCAGCCCTGCCTGTAAGATGTGCTGGGGCAATGATGGCATCAAACTTGTAGGAGTGGCCAACCAATGTCTCACATGTCAGAGAGATCCCATGGCTGACACTGCTTAGATGGTCAGGAACCAGAGACTGGATATCTCAGAGGCCTAGGATAGAACCCAACAAGACTGGCAAAACAAACAAACAAATAAAACCTATGTTTCCTAATGGTATTCTGCTATATTACTAGACAAGTGCCTGTCCAGTTGTCATCGAAGAGACTTCCTCTGGCATCAGATGGAGTGAGTGCAGAGATTCATATACAGACATTATGCAGAGGGAGAGTCTAAATTGGAGGTGCCCATCAGCTCTCTTCCCTCAGAGTTCCAGAAATCCTGGAGAAGGGGTGTGTGTGTGTGTGTGTGTGTGTGTGTGTGTGTGTGTGTGTGTGTGTAAGATTGCAGAAGTCAGAACAGATGGAGGATGCCAGGAGAATATGGCCCACTAAATCAACTCAAAAGAGCTCATCTGAGCTCCCATAGACTGAATAAGCAAGAATTGGACCTGCATGGTTGCAACAAGTTCTCTGCATTTATGTTGTTGTGGGACTCCTAATTTTAGGAGTGAGTGTGGCTCTGACTCTTTTGCATGCTTTTTTAATACTTCCTCCTTTTGGGTTGTTTTGCCCAGCCATATTCAGCGAGGGCTTTTTTTGTGTGTCTTACTGTATTTTGTTGTTGGGTTTAGATGTTGTATCTTGGAAACCTGCTGTTTTCTGATGTGGGACAAGGGAAATGGATTAGGTTGAGAATGGAGGAGGGGACCAGCTGGGAGTGGAAGAAGGAGAAACTGTGGCCTGTAAGTATTATACAAGATACGAATCTATTTTAAATATTTTTAACAAGAAAAAAAAACAAACAATAAGATTTTCAGAAAACTTTGCAGAGCATTTATTTTATATTTTGTTTTCGTCAAGGTACCTGCACTAATCACACACAGCAGCAGCTCAGAGGCCACACAATCACGTACAAAACTCACTCACTGTGACCCATGCGGTTCCTTTACCCCCTGCATGCGTAATTGTCTTCCCCACTTTGCAAAACTAATCATTAATCAGCATGGATCTTTTCAAAATTACCTGTTTACACCAGTGGCTATTGAGCTACAGAGTGCACATTCCATTAAGGTGACCTGAAGTTCTCACAGCAAAAAAAAAGAAAAATCAGTGTGAGATTGCACGAAGGGAATTGATGAATGCTTGTCCAGACACCCCGGGAACATCAACATCAGGATAATACTTATTAGGTAGACCCCACAGCATCAATAATAGCTCTAATAATAGCCTTGACCTATATAGAGCTTTGTCTCTTCAAAGGTGATATGAATACATTATACAAAGAATGGCCAGCTTCCTGTGGGGTTTAACTGCAACTGACTTAGGAAGAATTAATCTGTACTTGTCTTCTTCCCCTTTCTTCTACAGCTCTGCTTTCATTCTTTCACATGCTGTCCCATATTCCCGTCTCAATCCAGGCTCAAATTCCCATATACAACTCAGACGCGGAGTTAAATAAAATTTGACATTTAAATGGTTTACACTTGCAAAAAAATTATGATTTTTCTCTGGATTCACCACTTCCTTAATATAGTAAAGGAGACTTGTAACAACCAAAGAACAAGAGTTTAATAAACGCTACCCCCATAAACTTGAAAAAAGTAGCCAAAAAGAAATAATGAGGATATCTGAATATCAAAGGAAAGAACCACATTAATATGGTAGATGTATGAATTGTGGTAGATGTATGAATTGTAGGCCTCTATGTGTTCTGCATTAACCACCTTGTAAGGCATATATATATATATATATATATATATATATATATATGATTTCCAGAAGATAAGCATGTAGTTAAAAAATATATTTTTTCAACCACCAACTGAAATGTGAACAAAATTCTATACAAAATCTTTAAAACAAAATTAATTGGTATTTTGAGACAGGGTTTCAAGTAGTCCAGATTGGTTCCAAATTGTTCCGATGTAATTGATATAGCCTTGAACTCCAGATTTTGCCTTTACCTCCTAGGTCCTGAGATTTCAGGTATATGCCCTCAAGCATAGTTTAAAATCTTGACTTTGAAATAGTTACTGTATTCCAAAGAAAGACTACCATTCTAGAAATGACTGATAGTTGAAACACTTATTTCAGAACCTTTGAGGTAAAGACACAGATAAGGAAAGAATTTCAGATGCTTTCACATATGTATGTGCATCAAAAAAAAATAATGACAAGTGTCATATATCATCAGTATGAACCCAGTTTATATTATTTGGAGAAAAAAAATTCCCAGTTGAAACCAAGGAAAACAACTTTTAGTGCATGTAATACCAAAATCAATGAGCTTTAAAAGAGAAGATTAGAAAAAAAATTTGTTTTGGGCTACTTATTTAAATGTCTGCATATAATGATATGTTCCATGATCAATAAACACACAGACTACACTACACTGACAGTGATCAATAAACACACAGACTACACTACACTGACAGTATCCGATTCGGATGACTTGAATGAAATTCAAAATTTTACAAAATTAAATAAAAACAACGTATTAGCCATTTTTTCCATTGTTTTGGTAAAATAACACTATGTCCAAACATAACTTAAGGAAGACAGGATTAATTTTCCCTTAGGCTTCTAGGATAGTATCTACAGAGGGACAGAAGTCCTGGAATAGCAGCAAGAACAGGATCAGACTGGTCACAGATTTAACAGTACGGAGAGCACAGAAGTTGAACAAAGCTATAAACACTCAAATCACTACCCTAGTGACTTACTTTCTCCAGCAATGCACTATCTCCCGAAGAATTCACCACCCCTATAAACAGTCTATAATTGTCTACGAAGTCATGTCTATTGTGGTCTATCTACTAATGTATGTGTGTTTAATATTAATTCATATGGAGCTATCTTAGAGTTAGGTGCAGCAAAACTGTAAATTAATTTTCCGAATTTGATCAGAATCAGAATATAACTATTAACAATGGATAAAGGAACAATTTCCGTGACAAGGAAGGCAAATAAAAAAAAAAACATGTATAAACTGTTACACTTCCACCCTGTTGGATAATTAGGATACTTGGGGGTTTTATTAACCTATACACCCTCGATCATCTTATCTGATAATTAAAGTTCAAGTTCTTTAATACATGTTTATTGCAAAGAAGTGAAATTTCAGTAAAACATTTTCAAAGCTTAAAGTACAAAACAATAGAATGTGAGATACAAACTATCCTATTCACATTTCTCTATCCCATATATACCTCTCAACCTTAGAAAAGTTATTTTTTTATGTTCTGGAATTATATTTCAAAAAAATCTTTTAAAAATAAACTTCATCTAGCGGCCTGGTGTCTGTAATACATAGTACCTTTATCAATAAGGACTTACCGTCTACCTTTGGAGAACATGCAGAGGCAATATCAGTAGTCTGTAATGTCTTGGGAGTCACTTGGACAATCTAGACTAAAAAACTCTAAAGACAGCATCATACCTGGTGTCAGTCAAACTTTTTATTAGAAAGTCTTCAGATCTTGGTAGTATCCTTGTCGGCCCAGTTGAGAAATTTTTATTTAAACTATGTGTGTGTGTGTGTGTGTGTGTGTGTGTGTGTGTGTGTGTAAATACACAGATAGGCATATTACAGATATTTGCATATGTTAATTCCTTATGTTTTGAGACATCTGAACCAAAACAAACAACATAGTATAAGCCACTTTATTGTTTTCAATAATGCCAGACTCAATAACCATAGAGTCTTACTAACATGACTATGTGAAATAACCTGAAGATGGACAATAATAGACATGTATGATTTGGCAGGCTAAACTCCAAGAGATTTCAAACCTTCACAAATAGCTACATGGATGAGGCAACTAATGAATGAAGACAGTGGGAGAGGTAGTCTTCTCAGAGAAAATAGCACCAATTTGTTGTTCAACGTCAAGCTGTCAGTCCTTTACTCACACATGCATGCATGCATACATATATACATGCATACATACATACATACATACA
>JADRCC010337332.1:0-10792 GCA_019843855.1 Hylomyscus alleni | reverse complement strand
AAATAATTTTACCAAAATATCCCAAAAGTAAGACAGAAAGTTGATAAAATTAAAATCAAGTTTAACTGAACTATTTTAAGTCAAAATAATTAATTTCTCATAAAGGATATCTCTATAGTCTATTTCCATTAAAAACTAATAAAACACATCATCCAGTTTTTCAAAAATAGTGTTTATAAAAGATAAATAATTTTGAATTCTGAGAAACTAAATAGCATGCAAATCCATACTTAAGTTGATAAGTGAGAATAAGTAGATTAATTCAAAACAAAACAAAAGCAATTTTAGAAAAATAATAAAGACTAGAGTGCATGCAATGTATTTCTAAAGGAAACCTTTCCATTGAAATGAAAGAGACATGACATAGTTCTGTGCATATTTCATCATATATTTAATAATAGTGGCATAAGATATTATGCAAGAAAACTGATAGAATTAAAAACAGACAAGACTAAACTAAACTAAGAATTGTAACATAATTTTGTCAGTAAATGAAGATACAAGGAAAATATAAAATTAAAGTCACAGAATATTTTAATTAGTTATCTATAATTTTAGTTAAATCCATAGTTTATTGTGTCCAAATCAACATTTAAACATATGAATAAATAAATACATATAAAATATTTTCAAAAGTTGGCCAAAATGTCCAAGTAGAAAATACTTTTCAGAGATTATACCCCATATAGTTGGAGACCATGGGAAAATAAACATAAATCTTTTTAAATTACTTTAAGAATACCTTAATATTTCTAAATTAATCTGCTTATTCCCACTTATCTTGAATCAAATTTCATCATTAGGAATTGTCAGATAATTTTAATCTCATCTTGACAAAAGTAATGATTAAACTTCAGAAAGCTCTATCACATTTAAAGGAATTTACACAGATAAAATGGAAAGGTTGTCTGTCTGTCTGCCTGTCTGTGTGTCTGTCAAGCTCCTTAGAACGATGTGTATCTAAGCATCTCAGTATTATTTTTCCCCTTTTTCTATGCAGTCAAGCCTCCATGTCTCCATTCTTCCCCATTTCTCTCCTACTGTCATATGTACCCTGCTATTCTGCTCTTGGCTTCTCCCTTCTCACTCTGTGTTATCTGCTTATTTTCCCGATTTTTGTACTTCTCCCAATGTTGACTATCATAATTCATAAATATTTAAACCACAAATAAATATATAGATATCTGAACTTGCTATATGTTGGATATTATAGTATAATTAAACTAAACTAATTGTATGAAAGAAGTTAATAGGGAGGCTGATGAAATCATTCAGCAGTTGATAGTATTTACTAGCTCTTCCTCTACAGGATCTTGGTTTGATGCCTATCGTCTTCATATCAGCTCACAATCGCTTACAACTCCAGTTGCAATACCTTTTTCTGGTCTCTGTGGACACCAAGAATGTACCGGTTGTGCAAACATTCATGCAGGCAAATCTCTCATAAAAGAAAATATAAATAATAACATAAACGATATAAAACTAGAACCATTGTCAGCTTAGCACAGTAGGCTGTGCTTCCGCATTAATAAAAGTTGAATGGATGTGTTCTGATCTGGAGCAGGAAAAAGAAAAGGGCATTGACCTGGGCGGAACAACCTTTCAGTAGCTTTGCTGCCAGATTCTGACAGCAACAAACTGCGACTGTCTACGCTTTCTACTAACAGGACTAAGGACATTGAAGGTACAAAAATCACGTTCTTATCTTCATCATCTTTGAGAGGACTCCAGCCACTTCTTACTGCTTACATTTATTTTTTAAGAAAAACTAGTACATGTTGATCCTGGTTGTCTCACACACATTCCGACTTACAGTGTTGAAAAAGATGGCAGTTGTTTTTATTGCACAAACAGCTGTCCCTGCTTCAGAGAGAATGTCAGTATTTTGGAAGAAATTGATCTGGTAACTTTGCAACTTTTAAAGCAACTGATCTTATAGGAGAAAATGTTTTAAAGATGCTGTCTTATGCAGGGTTCATATTGCTGTGAATAAAACACAATGACCAAAAGCAACTAGGAGAGGAAAGAGTTTATTCCACCTAAGAAAAGTTGGGTCTCAAAATCAAGACCTGGAGGCAGAAATTGATACTAAGACCAGAGAGGAGTGTGGCTTCCTGTCTTGATCCTCCTGGCTAGCCTCGCCTGCCTTTATACAGCACCCAGGACCACCTGCCCAGGGCTAGCCCTTCCCACAGTGAGCCATAATCTCCCACATCAATCATCCATCAATATAACACATCACAGACTTGCCTACAGGCCAATCTGGTGAAGGTGTTTTCTCATCTGTGGTACCTTCTACTCAAATGACTTTAGCCTGATAAATCTGACGAAACAAAACTAAACTAAACCAAAAAAAAAAAAAATCTAACTAGGACAGATGCTTCAAACTGATGTATGCTGGTCTCATTAGAACTGAATAATATCCAAGGAGAAACCAATGTGGTAGAGTGAGAGTTTAGCAGAGTAGCAGGGTATATAATACTTAGTCCAAACCTTAAAACATAATCATGGCTTAGTTCTGACATCATAAAATAGAACAATAGTATTCATAAAGTCTTTGCCAACGAACAATTGTACTTGTAGACTTCTAATGAAGAGGTTTACAGCCCTGAGAGGTCCCTGTTAATTCTCCACACTGTTTTCTAGCCTTAGCTTGATGAGATTCCCACTCAAAAATGCTGGAGAACTGCAGAAACCATGTAGGAGCCAAATAGTCAGGCCCTTCCATGACATAATGAAGATATATGCAGTAGCAGGAGACTTGGGGTGGCCCCAGGTTGATAACGTAAATCAAAGAATAAAAATGGCAACCTTCTGTTTCAAAAGAAGTGAAGCTATACATCACAGCTAATTTCCGAGGTTGCATTGCATGCGGTGTGCTTAAAACTCCAAACCTCTGGGATCGCTGATCATTGTGAAATTAAACACATATATCATCCTAACAATATCTCCCAGAAGACTGTGAGCTTGAAAATGGAAAAAGGAATTAAATACAATGCATTTGTATTTGTGTTCCTCTGTCTCAGGTTCAATTATTTTCCCATAGAAATTTATGTTTTCTATCACACAAACATTGATCAGCTTTTTAATAGATATTACTATTTCAAAAAATGAACTCTAAAGATCATAAACTCAACAGCTCTTGTTTATCTAATTTTCTAAGGGACATATCTAATAATCCATTTCAAAATACTAAGTCATTATAGGAAGGATAGGATACATTTTTTTGCTTTATTAAAGCTATATTCAGAAAGCAATCACATATGAGAGTGGAACTTCATTTCAAGAAGAAAAATTTGTCATTCACATGGAAACTGTAGTCTGTCAGAAAGTAACAGGTTAGTTGACAGAGACAATGTCAGCTCAGCATTCCTTATCCAAAGTAAACTAATTAATCATACAAGGCTCATATTTTAGTAAAAGAAACAAAAAAAAGGAAACCAAGCTGTATTTTGAGATATATATATATATATATATATATATATATATATATATATATATTAGAGTGTGTGTTTTAAATAAAATAATAAAGTATATAATTTTTTTTTTTGATATTTTCAAGACAGGGTTTCTCTGTATAGCTCTGGCTATCCTGGAACTCACTCTGTAGACCAGGCTGGCCTCGAACTCAGAAATCCACCTGCCTCTGCCTCCCAAGTGCTGGGATTAAAGGCATGCGCCACCACCGCCCGGCAGTATATAATTTTTAATGTATGATAAGTATATAATTTTTAATGTATGATAAGTATATGATGCTTCAAAGAAGAGATGAAGGTAAAGGCTTTGAGATAACAAAATATATTTTGGTTAGAAGAATTCAACAAGGCTTAATAAACTCTATTCTTATAATACATCAAATGTGATTATGCTGATATATTTTTATTCAATAATCTATTCTAAACTATACACACTTTTGAATTCACAGAGTTCTAACTTAACTATTGTGTTAATTAACTATCCAAGCTTTATTTAGGACAAAAATATGTCTTTGTTTTGCACAGTGTAGAGACTTCCTTCCTCAGGCATGTAAGAACTAATGTTCGTGCATCTGTTTGTTTGGTTTTCTAGCAAACATTTAAAACAACTTTTGTCCAGCTAGGAATAATTATGTCTTTCCCACAAACGAATCATGTGTTGGATGTTGGTTCCACATATTACCGATGTTACAGATTTTTGAATTGGAGCCAAATCATGCTGTGATGTCTGCAACAATAAAATTCCCTAACAGCACCTATCATAAGCTGTACATGACCTTATTAGGGGAAAGAAATTGTAATTCAATAGTAATAATACAATTTAGCACCATCATCTTACACCAACATAATTCCAGTGTTCAATTTACATTACAAATATAAAATTTACAAAATGTATATTAATATACTATTCTACATAGAATCCTGAAGTACAAAACACCATATAGACATTGTAGACATTTTCCTTTCAATTTCTCATTTTTAATAACTCAACATAAAAATTATATTTCTATCAAAGAAAAATTCTAAATATAATTCGTATACTAATATTGCTCTATAATGTATCATTTCATGTATAGTTCAGAGTTGTCTACTGAGAGATTTTAGTAATGCTGATCCAAACTTACCAACCACCAATTATCACATGATTACTAGAAAGGTAATTACTAGAAAGCCACACCAAGTTACAATGATCTGTTATAGTATGTTTTCACGTATTTACTTATATAAATGTTCAGACCTTCAGAAATACTTTTGCAGGCATTGCATCCATTCTGCAATATTTTCTGTAACAGAGTACATCTACTTAAAATAAAATAACCCAGTTTATTGTATTTTGTGTTAGGTATAATTTAACTGGATTTTACAAAAACTTGTAAATCTCCTTTAACTTCTACAATGCATTAGTTCTCAAACTTCGTAATGCTGTAACCCTTTAACACAGTTCCTCATACTGTGGTGACTCCAGCAATAAAATTATTTCACTGATTCCTTACAACTATAATTTTGACACTATTATGAATCATAATGTAAATAACTAATATGCAGGATATCTGATACACTCTTGTGAAAGGATCCTTGACCTCCAAAGGGGTCACAACCTCCAAGCTGAGCACTATTGTTATAATGCCTTTTAGATCAATGAAAATTCATTTCACATATGGCTAATAAGAATCTTCTTTCAAGATTTATTTCTTCATTAGTGATGTAGCTTTCCCTACTGTTATATGAATATAATGTTAACAAAGTGAAGTACAGCACTGTCCATGATCTGTGTGCCCAATGCTCTTAAAGACTCAATGACAGGATGTCCCAAAAATATCCCTTTCTCCTCTGGACAGTGTCATGTTAAATTCTCTAGTTATTTGTCCTTAAACTTTGAAAATGATTTTACTGGAATCACTTTAACTTTCTCTCCATTTAATTTGATTTTGGCTATTGGTTTGCTGTATATTGCTTTTATTATGTTTAGGTATATGCCTTGAATCACTGATTTCTCTGAGACATTTAACATGAAGGGGTGTTGGATTTTTTCAGACGCTTTTGTGACACCTAATGAAATGATCATGTGATTTTTCTCTTTCGGTTTGTTTATATAGTGGATTACATTTATATATATATATATAGAACCATCCTTGTATCTCTGTGATGAAACCTACTTGTTGATGTAAATTGATTTTTTTAAATGTGTTCTTGGGTTCTGTTTGAGAGAATTTTATTGAGTATTTTTGCTTCGATGTTTGTAAATGAAATTGGTCTAAAATATTCATTTTTTCTTTAAGTCTTTGTGTGGTTTATTTATCAGGGTATATTAGTCAGGGTCCAATACTGGATTGTAGTTTATTCCAGATATAGTCAAGTTGACAACCAGGAATAGCTACTACACAGGGTGGTTACCTAATTCATGGTAGTGTTCCTTCTGGTTCTATTTTGTGGAATAGTTTGAGGAGTATAGGGACTTGCTTTTCTTTGAGTATAGTAGAATTCTGCACTAAAATCATGTGGCCCTGGGCTTTCTTTTAATTTTGGTTAGGAGACATTGAATGGATGCTTCTACTACCTTATGGGTTATAAGAGTGTTTCAATATTTTACCTGTACTTGATTTAACTTTTGTAAGTGGTTTCTTTCTAGAAAATGATCTATTTCACTTAGATTTTCCAGCTTTGTGATCTTCAGGCTTTTGAAGTAAGGCCTGATGATATTTTTTTAATTTTTCTTAGTTTCTGCTGTTATGTCTCCCTTTCATTTCTGATATTGTTAATGGGAAGTTAAATGTTAACTGTCTCTGTTCTTTTTAGTTAGTTTGGCTAAGGGCTTGTCTATCTTGTTTTCTTCAAAGAATGAGTTCTTGAGTTTTTTGATTCTTTATATTATTCTCTGTGTTTCTAATTGATTGAATTTAGCCATGAGTTTGACTATTTCCTGCTATCTACTTCTCCTGGTATGTTTTCTTCTTTTTGTTCTAGAAACTTCAGGTGTGCTGTTAAATTGCTAGTATGAAATCTCTCCAATTTCTTTATGAAGGCACTTAGTACTATGAACTTTCTCTTAGCACTGCTTTCATTTTTCCCATAAACTTGGATACACCTTCATTTTCGTTGAATTCTAAAACGTTTTAAAAATCTTTATTTCTTTCCTGACCAAGTGATCATTGAGAAAGCCCATTTGAAGATGCGTGAATCTCATTTAGAAGGGAAAGTAATAGAGTCATAGGAGGCAGAGGGAGGAAGGATGGGAGAAGGGATAGGGAGGAATATGGCGGTTTTAGTATCAGATGTGGGAAGAAATAGGAGAGAGGGACAGAGAAATGGGAGAACAAACAGAAATCTACAGCTCCTGGGCAGGGAATCTCTAGGAAGCCCCAGAGACCTAAGATAGGGGAGGCTCCCAGAAGTCAATGAGGGTGAACTTAGAGGAGATGCCTAACAGAAGTGAAACTAGAAGAGACCACCTCCATGAATGGGATAAGCTCTCCACAGGAAGACCACTATTGGACACCAATCTAACTACAAACTATGAACCCAAAATTTGATCTGTCTAAAATCAACAGAAGGGCCAAGATGGAGCAGAGACTGAAGGAATGGCCAACTAATAACCTCCCTAACTTGAAACCCATCCCATTGACACCAATCCCTGAAATCATTAATGATACTCTGTTATGCTTGCATATAGGAGCCAAGTATAATTGAGTGACTCTAGCAAGTATCTGACTGAAATAGATGCAGATACCCATATCCAAACATTAGATGGAGGTCAGGGACTCTTATGGAAGAACTGGGGAAAGGATTAAAGGCCATGAATGGGATAAGCTCTCCACAGGAAGACCACTATTGTCAAATAACTTGAACCCTTGGCAGTTCTAAGAGACTGAGCTACCAACCAATGAGTATACACAAGCTAGACTGAGGCCCCCAGCACATAGTCCTGTCTTGTCTGGCCACAGTGGAAGAGGATACACTCACTCAACCTGGCAGAATCTTGATGATAAAAGTTAGGAAGAAAGCCAGGGAGGGTCTACCCTCTAAGAGGATAGGGAGAGGGAATGGGAGGAGGAACTCAGTAAGAGAGATACTGGGAGGGGGGAAGTGTTTGGGGTGTAAATAAATAAATACATAGAAAGAAAAAACTGAATTAGCGTAGTCTTGGAAATCCATCTTTAGATTTATACTATAGAATTATGATTGAAATTTACACAAGAAAATCATTATGAAATAATCAGAAAGGAAAGAAAAATGCAAGGCAATATTTTCAGAGAGATTAATTTAACAAATCCAAGGATTAAACATGTGAACCAAATCTTGAGAGCACCATTGCACAATACTGAAATAATGTGCCTTGGAATAAATAACAAACTGCTTGGTACATCAGTTTTTCTTCCTCTTTCAAATAGAATTTACATTCTGTGGAAGAATTTTCAGTTATTTATAATCATAATTTTTCGGTAAAATGAAGAGGTACTGTTTGTTGTAATAATGTACCATGGGAAAACAGCATAAAGGCTTTGCTGCCTTTCTTGGAGTTAAAGGTAGCAGTACTAATCAATTTAAAAGACATCCTAACTGATGCTTAATGACATCTTTCTGCTGCTTTGACCCTCTCCTTTACCTTTTAAAGACACTAGACTATTCTTAGGTGAAACTAATTGCTGAAATTACATGTATAGTTAAATATGTATATGCATGTGTGCATGAGCACAAGTAAATACATTTCACATTTAATACATATAAATGTGTGTACAGTCTGTTTTTATGAAGGCCATGTGTAGGGTCCCCTCAAGTTGAATGTATGACTTCTATGTCTTTGTCAGTTCAGTGCATTGCATCCTTCACATCACTGATAGCATGTCACTCACTCCAAGTCTCCTTCCTTGTTAATCTTATCTAAATAGAGACTTGGGTACAGAGAGCAGGTCTAAATTTAGTATTCTAGGATAGATTTTTTTTTTTACAAATCTATTGAAAGACAGCAGTGCTTTTAATCTTTTGCAAGATAAATGACTCCTCATCTTTATACTTTCTTCTTTCCTAAAACATTCCATTAAATGTTTGCAAGTTTATAATCACAAAATTCATTTACCTCAGATACCAAAAATAAATGTATTATCTTCTTTCTAGCAGTTACAACTTCATTAAAAACACTCTGCAACTTTGTCACTTTATTGGGTAGCTTTTCTTGATTAATTATAAAATGCTAATATTTCCTGAGACTGCATATTCACTTCATACTGTTTCCTTACAGCTCCAATGTGTTCTGATGGCTCCGGGTACAGGTTATACATAAAGAAAACCCAGACACTCAAGACTTTTCCATGTCATATTTATTGTGTATTCTGCTATGCTCTTAAGCATATGTCCATGTCTACATAAGCAGAGAGTCTTCTTTAGGAAACCACCATTCTTTTTGCACTAACAGATTTATGTAGTCAATATTGTCCTTATCATCTCTCATTTTCCTAGCCAGAAAAGTTCTGATTACATACAAATTACAGTGTCAGTCTACACTGAAAATGTTCTACATAGTATTTTTCAGGAATCAATTCATCAATTAATTACCTATTTGATATGTTGCTACAATTTTAACATGTAACAGAAATGATATACATTGTTCACAATGCCAAGATTACGTACTTGCCACAATCCACTAAATTTTGTGAACTGTCGGCTAGCTCTATCATTGTTATAGTGGGAGAAAGACAATGGAGTCTTCTGAAAGACAACCAGTATCTTTAAGGGCTTAAGAAACAGTGAGTGTTTAAATTCCTGCACAAACCACGAAGAATGCTTTCTGGAGCACTCCAGCTGATGCTAATCAATCTACATCTTTTCTTGGATTTCACATTGCTAATGTCATAGGAAATTCTCTGCATTCCATCTCTCATTTTATACCTGTATAGCAAAACTACCACATCTGAGTGCTCAGATATAGTTAGTGTTGCTGTCAATGTGAAAGACAATTACTATTTGTATTACAAAGATGGATTCCATGATAAAAGTGTTTACAAAAGAAAAAAACAAAAAGAAAATGAATTAACTTGACAAATATTTCCTCTCGGAAAGCAAGAGCACAGTAGATTTCACATAATGAGGTATAGATTACCAACAGTGTCAAGTATCTGCTTTCTTATTTTTCTTATTGCCCTAGTTTGTGAAATCATGGTGTTCATAAAATATCTTGATAATTAAAGGTGGCTGAAAAATAGTTCAATTCTAAAAAAACCAATTTATTCTCATCCCTGTATGTGCATATGTGTGCACATATATATGATATATATGAAAAAATATGTATATAAGAAAATATGCATCAAGTGTTTACTATATTTTAAAATTATAGCTTGTCTCTTAAGTCTATAATCCATAATAATTATATTTGAACAATATAGATATTTTTGTTCTGCTTATATAGAAAGAGATTGACTTACAAAATTTTGGACACTGGCATGGAAGATGCCAAGATTTGTGAAGTAAGGAAGTGATCAGGGGATGTTAGAAAGATGATGGCAGAGCTTTACTCTGCAGACCAGCAGGATCTAGGCCCTGGAAGAACACTGATTCTGTTTTATCAAAAGACTGAGTAAAGCAGAGATGAAACTTGAAGGCATGTGGACAGCCAGAAGATTAAGGGCCCAAGATAGCAAGAAGGGGTGACAACAAGCAGTGGGAACTGGAGGCTAAATGATCACATTTCAATGACGAACATGAATCAGAGAGAAAACTGGTATTGAAACAAGCCTATAAATTCTCAAAGTCCATCCTCAGTGACACATTTACTGCAGCAAGGTTCTATTTTCCAAAAGTTCTGTAGCCCCCAAACAGTACCACAAGCTGGAGATCAAGTGTTCAAATACACAAGTCTCCAGGGTACATATCTCATTCAAACTACTATAGAGCAAATGAGGTTAGAAAGAGGTAGGAAAATTGAGGTGGATCTTGGAGGTTTAAGGGGAGGAATGGCAGAGTGGATATGATAGACCCATTGTATAAAATTCTCAATTAATTATTAAAACATCATATATATAATATTTTTATTAATATACATACGATACTGGTATCAACATTCAAATAGGTCAAATATAACACAAAAACTGTATGAATGATATGTTTAGCCAATAAAACATACTTCATATATCTCAGAATGAGAAAATAATTGTTCTGGGCCACTTTAGGACATCTCCACCAAAATTCAGGTGTCATTAACATGATAGCTGTTAGGTCAGGAGGCAGGGACTATAAAATGTAAAGCCATGAGAGTCTTCTCACACATGAGATAAGGCTCCTTCATAAAAGACTTGACCAATACAATCTCTTTCCTTTGCCTCCTG
>JADRCC010336857.1:0-10210 GCA_019843855.1 Hylomyscus alleni | reverse complement strand
AAAAAAAAAAAAAAAAACAGTTTGAACACTCTAGAACTAGGTAGTACCTTTCCCTAAATTGTAATAGAATCTTTATACTTTCTCAAATTCATAGGTTAACAATTGTGCATATGAACGTCTTCACTGAGAGTGGGTAGGTGGGTGAGGTAGCACCCTCATAGAGGCAGGGGAAGGGGGGTGGGATAGGATAGGGAGTTTCTGGAGGGTAAACAGGGAAAGGGGATAATATTTGAGATGTAAATAAATAAAATATCCAATAAAAAATACTGAACACTTTTTCAACTGAAAAAAAAAGTTCAGTTGTAAAGAAGACTTTAAGAACTAAGAACTTAAGCATAAACTAAAGAAAATACTGCTTTTAAAAAATGACCACAAAGCTATTTGACTTTATTATATACGTATATATACACATATATATTATATTCCGTATTATAGAACATTCTATATTCTAGATACTAAAGCCCCTTAATTATTTTTACCAAAACGTAACAATGACATCATCCTGAATATAATTATAGAGACACACCGGATGCTCAACTTATTGACATAGTTGTATATAAGACATTGGGAGCTATCTATGAATTAAGATAAAAGGAGAAATATGTGGATTTTGAAAACAGAGAAAGCAGACTCAAGTAAAACCTTTTCTGTTTGTGTTTTAGACTCCAAGTGAGGGTTTTGTGCTCCTGTTCACCAGTGGTACAGTTAGCAAGTTTCCCATCCTTGGTTCACAGAAGCAATCATATTGCAGGAGCAAGTAAGAAATCAAACCAATTCTCTTTCCTGCTCAGCACACTCACCTAAATTCTATTTTAGAAAGGAGCTAAAATAATTCCACTCCTTACTTTGAAAGTTCTAAACTGCATCTGAGCACACACACATACACACAAAAACACCTTGAATAGTAATAGCAAGAGCTTCATGCTGGGCAGTACTTTAGAAAGGCAGAGAGGTGGCCTGGCATGGGTGTGGTCCTGGATTCCATTCTAGCTATTGCAAACAAAATAAAACCAGGCCAGATATCTTAACTACAAAGGCTTACTGGAAATCTCTCACTCACTGGCCTACTTCTCTAGGGATCCTTTAGCATAAAGTGTATCCAATTCCAACAAAGCCTTGGCTTTGTAAGGTCTACCTGTAAATTACCCAGTTAGATCCTACCCTGCAGGGGTTGCCCTCACTTCCAGTTCTGCAGAGCTCCTGATGCTCTTAAGGTAATGGTTTCCCATTCTAAAATACAGGTTTGATTAATCAGCATATTTTTTCTGATGGCCTTTCAGGGAATTGCCTGTTGCAACAGGCACATGTGTAAAGACGAGTAGAAGCAGTATCCTCTGAATGGGATTCTACCAGCCAAGTACCTGAAGTACTTCACTATAAGTCAAGAGGCCTTAAAGTTCTAATACTCCAAGTCAGTAAAATTCCCTCTTTGTTATGATTATAATCTGTCTGAGTGTCCTTATAATAGAATACAATATGAAAATGAAGCTCACGTGAGAGATGACAAGTGGCAATACACTCTTAATCCATATTCCACATTAGTTTTGTTGTTGTTTTGTTTTGTTTTGTTTTTGTTTTTTTAAAAGAGGTCTTCCTAGGTGTAACAGTTCTGACTGTCCTGGAAGTTGCTTTATAGAACCAGCTGGTGTAGAACTCACAGGGATGCACCAGCCTCTGCCTCCCACCGACTGGGATCAAAGGAGCGTACCATCAACCCTCGATTACATGTTCTTTTTAAGAAGACAGAAAAGGGGAAAAAATTACCGACAGTCTTATTGAAACTGAATCATATTTGTGAAGTTTTGGCAATATCTAAACCTCTCTGTAAAAAACCATGTCCAAAGTCAAGTGTTCTCGTGAGCCCAGCTGGATGAAACACCATTGTAATGTGAATGTGGCCATTAAGTAAGCTGCCACAGGCCAAGGAGCCTTAGCTCTGTCACGAAATGGATTTTATCTCAATACTGTGTTTGAAAAGGGCAATGGTAGTCTCCAGGCCAGGATGTGGTCAGAAAGCCCGTAATTGTACCTGTTTTCTAGGATTCCAACCTAGATACAAGTTATATACTCAATTCACCTCTAGATTTGTTCATTTTTGAAGGGAATAAAATATAATTGTATCAACTTCCCAGATCTTCTGTGATGATTAATAATACCTTAGTCTTCTGATGCCAATGATGGAGCTAATTGATACACATAATCTCAAGGACTATTTTTAAGTATTTGAAATCCATTAATTAATTTAACTCTTAAAACCACACTTGAAGTAGGAGGTATTAATTCCCCTAATCTCGAGATGAGAAAACTGCTGCTAAGAATTTTAAATAATTTAGAGGCATGGTGCAGCCAGCCTTTGGGTATCTAAAGTAAGGACTATAGTCTGAATTTTTCCACTGTTGTACTATGAGACAGCTGATAAACTTGATAAATACCTGGTGGTTTTTAAAGTTTCAAGAGAAAAATCCTGCATTTGATCAACCCCTAGAAATTATTATAGGTACCAGATAACCTTGCTCAGCATCGAGATATTTTTATCCTGATGATATGTAATGGGATCTGAAATATTTGTAAACTTTTTGATCTGTAGGAAAAACTTAATCTTGACCAATTACTTCTTAAGTTGAAGAAATCCCACTGTGCTGAAAGTTTCACTACATGAAGGATTTCCTGGAGATATTTTTAAATAAGTGCCCTCCCTCAAGTTGGATCAAACCCAATGGTAGCATGCTTGAAAAGCAAAATGCAGTTAATCTCCTAAAAGCAACATAAAGGAAAAGGTGATATGTGGTAGGACCAAGTGAAATCTATGACATCTGAAGATACAGGTATTTCTGAGAATATCATTTTTTTTTATAAATAAGCCTTCCATAAATGAGATAAGCCCTTGATAATTTTCTTGTTAAATGTAAGCTGGTCTTCACCTGGGCAGCTAAGAAATTTAAGGTAACAGACAGATCTTAATTATGGTGACTACAGTGGCTAATGTGTGTGTGGTCTAATCAATTGTCTGTTGTGGTCAGAACAAAGATGGAAACCTTCAGCACTAAAGGACTCTACAGACAGAAAGGTCACATTAGTTTCCTGCATCTATGTGTGGCCCCAGTAGCAAATTCACCAATAAAGAGCAGATAGGAGTTGCCATGAGTCTATTCTTTTGTGAATGTTTATTTACTTGCAAGTATTATGAAATGGCTCTTTATACTCCCATTAGCTACATTTTAATCAGAATTTAACTGTGTATTTATAGTCAACAATGGGAAAATATTACCTTAGAAATATGCAGCTACTGTGTTTGCTGCTTTAAAAAGCTTCTTAGCATAGACTAACAAAACCAGTCTTCTAAATTTCAAGCTAGTGCGCAGAACACATTTTCTACAAAAAGTGGCAAGAAAATACCATAAGGTTATGAGTCACTGGTCATTTGTTCTTAGTCACAAGTATGTAATTTTGCTATCACAGCACCCACAAAAGCACCCACCAACAATGCATAAGTGAAAGGCAATGAACATTTCCCATGAAAGCTTATTTATAAGAGCAAGTCATGGCCAGATTTAGCCCACAGGCTATTCTTCGGACAATGCCTGATTCAGACCCTCAAATCCTGTGATTTAACATGGTAAGATAAATAATAGCCTCCTAAAGAAGTCTGGAACCAAATCTGTGTGAATATGTCCTTTTGCCTGGCAGGAAGGGGTTGTCTAATGTGATACACTTAATGATCTTAGAGTGGGAGATTGTTCCAGAAGTGTGCAATAGACTCTCAAATCCTGTGTGAAAAGTAGAAAGTGGGAAGTCAGACAGAAGAAAAGAGACATAACTATGGAAGTAGAATCTGGAGTGACATGGTCCAAGCTGATGTACAGGGTATTCAGGAAGCTTGATACAGGCCTACTCACACTGTGACTTTAGCCCTATGAGATTCATTTCAAACTTCAGATCTAGGAAGTACCAAACTCATGTGGGTAAAGCACTACACTGTGGTAATCTGTTGGTACAGCGGATGGGAACAGGCAGAGCTGGTGCAGTATGAATTTATTCAGACTTGGACTGTGTGCAGCCCTGTGCTTTGTCCTGTTAGTTGAGGTAGAACTATGCTCTGAATTTCTATCAAGTTAGTTCCAAGTTAGGTTTGAAAGCAGTGACAAAGCAGCAGAGGCTATAAACTAGTTCACCGGGGCCTGTGGTCCTACACGGGCCTGCACTATGAAGAAGCCCAGCTCTCTACTGCATGCTCACTTATTCCTTTGCTGTCCTGTCTTATGAGTGGGCATGAATGTAGCATCAACCTGAAGGGTTTGGTACTCTCCTAAGCCTTCAGCTTCCTTTTTGAACTTCTAATTTCAAGGTCCTTCCATACATTCCAAGGTCGGATTAGTTATGATAAGTGCATTACTCCACATCTGTAACAGCTGCATCCTTGGTTGGATATAGACAGCATGGGATACTCTCTTGAAAGCAAACTTTGGATTGCCAGAGCCAAGAAGATGATATACTGAACATGTTAATACTAGGGTCAGAGAGGTATGAAGCAGGCCCTGGGAGGCAGCTAGCCAGCCCTTGTAAGTGATATCCTTCTTTTGTGACTCTGGCTGTACTACTATGTACCCACATTTGCACCAAAGAAATATTAGCTGTGGGAGTCACAAGAATCTGAGTCCCATCCTACCTTTACAATGGACCCCAGGGAGTGTCTCCAGTTCTTCCCATAGTACTTCCAAACCCCAGTCACAAAGTTCACCAATTCATCCTACCTTCATCTTCAGGGAGAGAAACACTTGTTTCTGGTCCTATTAGATATAAGTGACCTACATATCTTGTTCTAGTTAATGACATATAAGGATAATTGATGTGTAGAAACTTCGCCAGTCACTTCAAGACTTCAAAAGTCTTTCACGTCTCAGATGGAAAACTGGGCCCAGGCCTAGGCAGTTTGGCCAGGCAGTCCCCAAAGATGATAATGTTCGTATCAGCAGAGGAGCTGTGGGTACATAGCTTAGGTGAGAACCAAATCCCCAGGACTGTCAGCCACTGATACACTATACAGTGAATTGTTACTCCCCAACTACCCTTAAAATTACAGGGTAAAAGGTATTTGTCTTCCATGGTCTCAGACACTCTGGTGCATAACAAAGTCTCAGACAAGTCTTATGAGTTAGGATTATGGGTTTTTAATTTCAGTTTTTGAAAGGCCTGGCATTTCATCTCAAGATTAAACCATAGTATAAAAAGATAGGTAAAAAAATCACCAGAATAATTCTTGTTCACATAGTGCCTAAGATCCACATAATGCCAAATACCTCTGATGACTGACTTGCAAGAGCCAGACTGAGCAGGTAAGTCAAGTAGGGCTAGGGCAACAGGACCTCATTTGCACACTCTCCTCATAAAACACTAGCTAATTATTTTGCCTTTCTGCTGTCTTCTTGACACAACTTCTCAGCTTTGAGCAGAGGAATTCATACTGGCGGCTTATCAACCTCAAACAGTAGCTACTCGGAAACATTAATTAACTGTGTGGTAGACAACCATATATTTTTTTTTAGTTTGTTACCTACAACTACTTTCCTCATGATGAAGTATAACATAGAGAGAATCAGCTTCTTTAAACTTGAAGGGGAGAGGCGGGAGAAAGGCAAAAAACATAGGGTGACTTTTTTGTTTTACTTATTTGAAGATAGTCAGTTAGAGGATATAGAGAAAATTGGAACAGGAAAGACATTTTAATAAATGTCATTGAAACCCAAGAGATTATGCATCAGTCTGACTTTTCCAAGCCTTCATAATGAGGAGCCCTGTCTAAAGTCAGAGGATTATATTTCATTTTACACCAGAGTCCTGAATTGAGTGTTATGAGGGACACAATTTGTTTCATGGACTTTAGTTGTTGTTTTCCTGTTCCTCTCCAAACACTTAGCAGTGGAGAGATTTCTCTGAGCAGCCTGTTGAAAAACAAAGAGTTCTGTGTTTATTCAGCAAATGTTCACACTGGGGAACATTTAAGACTGAGGTGTTCCCACCGAGGAGTGAGCAGACAGGGCATTATAATTTATCTACCTCCATTACCTTCCAGAAAATGAAAACATGGCAGTCTTTTAACAACAGGGAATCCATTTTGAAGTGAAATATGGCAAGTAGCTAAGCAATAGAACTTTATATGCTCCATTCAATCCAATTTAGGTCATCTGACCCTTACCACCTTTTGATTAGAAATTTAAAATGGTTCCCAATTTCTTTTCAACCCAAATTGTCAAACTTTTCCCTCCCTTACCAACATATCTTCTCGTCTCATGGTACAGAGAGTCTCGCTACCCTCTCTGGGGAAATTATATTTCAGAATGATTGTCGGGTCTTACAAATAACACATGAAGTTTTCAAAGGCCCAAAATTCATCCAATTATTGCTTTCAGAAATACTTATCAAACACTGGAAATGTATTGGGTAAGACGCTCAGTCAGAGATTCAATGAGCAGCAAGACATACCTTCACCCTAATATCAATGAATCCAGAATTAGACTGAAATAGGAATATTCAAATATACATACAAATACAGATATGAGACTATTCCCCAAGTAAGAAAAAGCAAAGCAGGTACACACTGAAACCCAAAGAAAGAGAATATAGGTAGGTGATACAAAGCAGACTCCTCTATAGGAGGTACCACATGCAAATGTCCTAAACGATTTGTAGTGCAATCTTGACATTAGAGTATTTAAAATACCATCAAGACAGACAGCAAATGTGGATTATTCTGCCTTTTTGTTCTGTTATAAACTCTTCTGTCCTTCATTCACTTTTGTTATCATCCATTGTTTTTCAAAACCATGGTTACCAGATGTGGTAATTCATTATATATTAAATTAATATCTCAATACAAATACAATATGACTGTGTTCATCTGAATAGAAGGTCTACAAGGAGTCAATAAAAATCACAGAGAGAACCAAATAATGAAATGTAGAAAAGCCCCTAGATCTCTGCCTTTGTGACGACTTATCCTTGTCACTGACATAAGGACTGTGGATTGTGTGACAGAGCACTCTGTCAGGCAGCTGCCTATTAGTTATAGCACTCAGAGAAAAAGTATTAGGTAGAATTAAATAGGTACAATTGGATAATTGAGAAATGTGAGTTACCACTGAAGCTCCCAACCCAGGGAGCAATAAGATTAGACAAATACATCTCAGAACATACATATTTTTATCCAAGAAGAACAGAGAGTAAACAATTGGAGGCATGGTGGGCTGAAATTAAAGAGGCAGCCACACTAACCAGTAAAACACAGGGTTAACATACAGGGAAGGAATTGAAACGAGGAGAGCTGCTACAGAAGCTGTGAGGCAACTGTCCCAGGAATGGTCATGGGTGTCGAACACTGAAGCCAGCTCAGGTTAGCTCAAGGAAGGCAGGTGAGAAACAGAGGATCACATCAAGAGAATCCCAGGGAACCATGGGGCATGGTGACAGGAGGCATTGTAGGAGAAACAGACCCCAAGCTCCAGCTTCTCCTGGAGCCCCAGGATGAACTTGCATCTTTCATTTTTCCATAGAAAGAAGCAATGTCTGTGGCATCCAGAGGATAAGTTCAGTCAGTAGGCTGCCGACTCTGCTCTGGGTTCCAAATGGAGCAACGGTTTGTAAAATTAGATAAAAGGCCTGTGGGAATACACCTGTTGTCAGTTAAGTACTCATTAAGGGAAAAGATAAATGAAGATGAACCCAAAGAAGACTTTTATTCTTCAGGACTTTACAATCTAGGAGTGTAGGAGGCATGGAGGTCTCTGTGCTCACAGATAACCAACCACTAGAGGAATGTCAAACACGCAGGGTTGTTCCTTCAAAGGAAAGGATGCATAACCTGCTATCCATGCAGAGGGCTAGCAGTGGGCATGCTTAACACTCTGGTGACCTTTGCCTTATGTAGCCATGGACCCCTCTTGTTCCTCCCCTCAGATCCTCATCTGAAACTTCTTTTCTCAGTCAGTCTACAGAACCCATCTTTACGAAAGGAATTACAGATATACTTTACAAGTATATGAATTCACACTCTCCAATTTCACTTAAAAATGTTTCTTACCCTCTTCAAGGATCTAGTCCCACACAATGGGCTCCAGTTTCTGGGTTCTCTACAACCTCCATCGCCAGCAGTGAACTTATCCATGGAAGGCAAGAAGGTAGTTCAGTTCAACACAACTAAGTATCTTGTGTTATTTCAAACTTTGGGAGTCTGTCCCTGAGTAGTTTCCTTTAGGCATATTTAAGTGTTGCAAAATTTGGTGAAATTTTTCTTTGTAATAATTAACTCAATCCTGTGTACACAGCAAAGGAAAATTAAACTAAAGATTGGACATGACTACACTGAAACTCTTTGTAAAGTCTATGTGACACCTCCCATGAACGTGGATTGACTGAGAAAAACAAGCTTACAATTAAAGGTCTGGGGTGGGGTGGGGGATCCCATGGAATCACTGGCCCACAAAGGTAGCACCAAGGTAACCAGGTTATTAGCCATGTCTGCTCCTAGTCTCTGGGTGGATAATAGGCTACACATCCTTCCTAGGAAGGAACAATCATGTGTGTTTAAAGTCCCAGGTTCCCCTAGCGTTTATCGGTGAGAACAAGACCTGCATGCCTCCTACACGGAGGGCACTTATAGTATGACTATATAATGCCTTAATTGACCACATCCCTGTTTGACATTTCCCTTGTCCTCTTATTTCCTAGTTACATACACTGAAGCCAAAGTTTTCTAAAGAGTGGCATGTTTTTAAATGCAAGCTGGATCCTGGAGGGCTTTCCAGTTGTATTAGATTCCTATACCAATTTAGTGATCAAAGTAATACTAGAGCTTTATAGTTTTTAAATATTTTTATTGAGATATAATTCACTTGCCATAATATTTACCAATTTAAAGTATATCAATTAGTGGCTTGAGTATATTTAGAATTACACAACCATTCTACTAATTCTGTATCATTTTCATCAGCTCAAACAAAAAGGCTCCTTTATAGTTTCAATCATATTTTCCCTTATCTCCTTCCCCCCAGCTATTGGAAGCCACTATCATAATTCATTATCTATGGATAGGCCAGTTACACCTGTCTCTGGAAAAAGTACAATAACTGTGTGTGTATGTATGTGTGTGGGGGAGGTTGGGGAGTGGGTATTTTATGTGTACAGTTAATTGATTTCATTTATCCTAACATTTTCAACTTTTAATAATGTATAATATATTGCTATTTCATTCTTATCACACTATTTGATCATATTCTATTGCAGAGATGGATCCAACAGTTTTGTCTACTCATCCTCTCCCATGCATTTCAGGTATTTCTATAATATATAACACCCTAGGACCATTTTACATAATGCTTCACTGAAGATTAGTATATAAGTTCTTGATTGTTTGTCTTCCAGTACTGGGTAATGACCCTAGGGCCTCGCACACATCATGCCAATGGAACTACCACTGCATCTGCAGCCCTAATGGACAACATTATGTTTGGACCTGTTTTTAAGTCACTTGCACACAGACTTAAGAAGAACACTGAACTTTTTGAGGTGCTGCCAGACTGTTTCAAAGAGTTTCTGACCATTTTCCAGCTTCTCTACAATGTGTAAGTGCCCAAAGTTTCCCACATTTTCTCCATCACTTGATATTTATTGGTTTGTTTAAGAGACTACTTTGCTCGACTTGTTTCAAAGATAAAGGGAAATGGTTCTATAGTGTTTAATCAGAACAGTGAGTACTTAGATGCTAGTGTGCCTTTGGATAGCTTCTTTTTCTGTGATGCTATAGAGCAGTGGTTCTCAACTTATGCATCGTGATGCCCAAAGGGGTCACACATCAGATATCCTGCATATCAGATTTTTACATTATAACTCACAATAGTAGCAAAATTAGTTATGAACTAGCATTGAAGTGATTTTATGGTTGGGGTCACTACAATGTGAGGAACTGTATTGAAGGGTCACAGCTTTAGGAAGATTGACAATCACTGCTTATAGGAAGGCATGAAAGAGTATCCTAAAAATTTGGGTGTAGCTGGGTGGTAGTGACACACACCTTTGATCTAAGGCCTCAGCAGGTAGGGGGAGATGTATCTCTGAGTTTGAGGCCATCCTTGTGTACAGAGCAAGTTCCAGGACAGCCAGGGTTTCAAAGGGAAACCCTATCTTGAAAAGCTGAAAGCAATCCAAACCAACCAACCAA
>JADRCC010336620.1:0-11380 GCA_019843855.1 Hylomyscus alleni | reverse complement strand
AAAAAAAAAACCATATGATCATTTCATTAGATGCTGAGAAAGCATTTAACAAAATCCAACATCCCTTCATGATAAAAGTCTTGGAAAGATCAGGAATTCAAGACCCATACTTAAACATAGTAAAAGCAATACACAGCAAGCCAGTAGCCAACCTCAAACTAAATGGAGAGAAACTTCAAGCAATCCTACTAAAATCAGGAACTAGACAAGGCTGCACAATCTCTTCCTACCTATTCAATATTGTAATTTAAGTCCTAGCCAGAACAATTAGACAACAAAAGGAGATCAAAGGAATACAAATTAGAAAGGAAAAAGTCAAATTATCACTATTTGCAGATGATATAATAGTATACTTAAGTGACCCCAAAAATTCCACCAGAAAGCTCCTAAACCTGATAAATAACTTCAGCAAAGTAGCTGAATATAAAATTAATTCATGCAAATCAGAGATCTTTCTCTAAACAAAGGATAAGCAGGCTGAGAAAGAAATTAGGAAAACAACACCCTTCACAATAGTTACAAATAATATAAAATAACTTGGTGTAACTCTAACTAAGCAAGTAAAAGATCTGTTTGACATGATCTTCAAGTCTCTGAAGAAGGAAATTGAAGAAGATCTCAGAAGATGGAAAGATCTCCTATGCTCGTGGATTGGCAGGATTAATACAGTAAAAATGGCTATCTTACCGAAGGAAATCTACAGATTCAATGCAATCCCCATCAAAATTCCTACTCAATTCTTCACAGACTTATAAAGAGCAGTTTGCAACTTCATCTGGAACAACAAAAAACTGAGGACAGCCAAAACTATTCTCAACAATAAAGGAACTTCTGGTGGAATCACAATCCTGGACCTTAAGCTGTACTACAAATCAATTGTGATAAAAACTGCATGGTATTGGTACAGTGACAGGGAGGTAGATCAATGGAATAGAATTGAAGACCTAGAAATGAACCCACACACTTATGGTCACTTGATCTTTGACAAAGGAGTGAAAACCATACAGTGGAAAAAAGCATTTTCAACAGATGGTGCTGGCTCAACTGGTGGTTACCATGTAGAAAAATTCAAATTGATCCATTCCTAACTGCTTGTACAAAACTCAAGTCTAAGTGGATCAGGGACCTCCATATCAAACCAGTTACACTGAAACTAATAGAAAGGAAAGTGGGGAAGAACCTCGAGCACATAGGCACAGGGGAAATTTTCCTGAAGAGAACGCCAATAACTTAAGCTCTAAGATCAAGAATTGACAAATGGGACCTCATAAAGTTGCAAAGCTTCTGTAAGGCAAAAGACACTGTCAATAGGACAAAACAGCAACCAACAAATTCGGAAAAGGTCTTTACCAACCCTATATCTGATAGAGGGCTAATATCCAATGTATTCAAAGAACTCAAGAAGTTAAGACTCCAGAGAACCAAATAACCCTATTAAAAATGGGGTACAGAGCTAAACAAAGAATTCTCAACTGACAAATACTGAATGGCTTAGAAGCAACCAGGAGCTCCATGGGCCCTGGCACATATATAGCTAATATCTGCCTGATCTGGCCTCAGTGGAAGAAGATGCATTTAGTCCTTGAGATACTTGAGGCCCCAGGGAAGGGGGAGGCCTGGTTGTGGTGGGAGCACCATCTAGGAGGCAAGGGGGAAGAGAAGTTCAATGAGAAATTGGGAGGGACTTGGAGGAGGGGTAACAATGGGAATTTAAATAAATATGATAATGTAAAGAAGAAAATAGGAGAATAAGATTATGATTATTTCATGAATTTACTAGTGAAGTGATTAGAGATTTTTCTTTCTAAGAAAATTTTTTAATTCTGATCCAGGCTCTACACTAGTTATAATTCTGATTTGATAGTCTGTTTTATGAATTGTTATTCTCTTGAATCCATAAGCTGAAACCAACTCTTTTTTTTTTTTTTATGTTGCCCTGGTCATGGTGTTTCTTCACACATGAGTAGAAAAGTAACTAATGAATACATCTCTTAACAATACAAATCACCTCTGATTTTCTCCTCTAAGTGATTAAAACTTCTGGTTTCTGAAATCTTCAAGACCTACAAACACAAAGGTAGTCTCCATAGGCCAGTGTCCTTCAGTGGAGTAAGCTGGGCCTTAAATAGTGTCTGACAATTACTACTGTTTCTTTACAGAGATTTTGTTGAGGAAGTGACTTAATAAGTCATCTCATAATCAAAGAGTTTGGCTTTGATTAAAGAATGGCATCAAGTTTTATATTTTCTCGAAGTACATAATTTTAGGTTCTTCATGAAATGAATGTATTGCAGGGCGGTGGTGCCGCATGCCTTTAATCCCAGCACTTGGGAGGCAGAGGCAGGCAGCCTGGTCTATGGAGTGAGTTCCAGGACAGCCAGGGCTATACAGAGAAACCCTGTTTCGGAAAACCAAAAAAAAAAAAAAAAAAAAAGAACTGAATGTATTGTACTTTCCAAGAAAAATGAATTAGCATCATCCTCCTATGTTGGGCTGCTTCTATATTTATGAAGCATTTTCCTTTCCTTTTTAAAAGTTCCTTCTTCTTTAGATGGGATTTCACTAGATAGATCCAGATGGTTTCAAACTCTCTATGTAGATAGGTTGGCAAGAAATTCTTAGAGATCCAATTTCCTCTGTTTCCCAAGTACTGGGATGAATGTAGGCACACTGATATTTGGAAGTGTCTTTATTTCATAACTAACAAGAAATAAATGTTAATGAAAAAGGACAAATTTCAGTTCTATTTCAAGATAAGTTAAAATAAATAAAGACACAAGAAACTGCAGCACATGTGAATTTGTGTTTATATACATATCTTTATTTTTTCATGAATATATATATACACATATATACATATGTATATTTTACTGTCTTATCAATTTATTTGCTTTTTCTATGTTTGTGTCATGATATTTTAATTAATTAGCTAATTAATTAATTAGAGTTATACATACCTTTTATATCTGTACCATTTAAATATTTTTCTTGGAGTTTCATGTTTATCGACTGCTTAATTATTAATATTTATAGCTTTAAAAATATATTATATATATTTATCACTATATTTCCCTTCCTAACTCCTCCCAGACGCTCCTCACATCCCCACTTACCCTACTTTATGTTCTTTCCCTATTTATCTGTCTGTCTGTCTGTCTGTCTCTCTCTCTCTCTCTTTTTTTATCTGTCTCTATCTTATTCTATTTCTCAAAAGCAAAACATAATACCCAATATATTAAAATAAAACCAAAAAATGTATCAATAAGAAAAATAAAGTAAAAACCAAATAAAGCACACATAAAAATAGAGAGCTAATCTGGTGACTGTCTCTCACCTCTAATCAAAGATGATACAGTTCTTCTCTGAAAAATTTTCATACATGTGTATGTGTATATATATTTACTACATATCCTATGCTGTGAGCAATATTGAAAACAATCTTTGCCACATTTTTCATTGATTTTTAGCACAAAGATATTCAGATATTTGGCACTTAGTATACCTAAAAGTAAGAAATGCTTCAAAGTAGTTCAAATGACCTCCCCAAACAATATAGATTTTACTGTTGCCCTTGGTGACTGCTCAGAGATCAAATTTAAGTCCTTATTGAGGAAGACACCCTATAGGTAGGACATAACTCTCAGAAGATTTGAAAAAACTCTAATTTAAAAGCATTCTTTATGTACCCTAGCTTTCATGGTACTAGAAAATACTATCCAAGCTGCCAAGAGAAGTATCCAGGTTAGTTTTCTGTCATTCTAACACAAGTTAGAGCCATCAGAGAGGTAGGAGCCTCAATTGAGAATATGCCTCCATAAGATGTGGCTGTAGGCCATTTGCTTGTATAGTGGTAGATTGATAGGGCAGGGCTCTAATCGTTAAGGGTGCTGCCATCCTTGGACTGACTGCCCTGGGTTCTATGACAAAGCATCTGAGCAAGCGAGAAAGCAGCACTCCTGATAGACTTTACACCAACTCTTGCCTCCAGCTCCATCCCTGCTTGCATTCCTGTCCAGAATTCCTTTGATTATGAACTGTGGAATGGAAGCTTAAACTGAATAAACTCTTTACTTCCCAACTTACTTTTTTTGTTTTGGTCACTGTGTTTTATCACAGTACTGGAAATGCTAACTAATACAGGAAGAAAGTAATCAATAATCCTAACCAGAAGCAAAACTTATGAGCTACAATGATGACCGACGTGGACAGGTACCTACAAATGTACAATAAGTGATCCTCAAAGTTTGTGGGAATAAATGGGTATTGAATTTGACTTAAGGCTCAATCGCCATGAAGGAAATTATGTCTTATGTTTGCAACCTACCTAACTTCCTAGAGCTGGTAAGTCATACACCCTAGAAGAGAATCTTCTACCACTACTTTGCTAGATAAACATAATTGCTAATTACACACTACGTATTATTCTTATTCCCACCAATAAATGGAGGCATCACCCCTATTCTGAGAAGTTTTAATTTTACAGATAATTGAGATAATCACTCTTGTCTTTTTTAAAAAAAAAATGAATATTTTACTTATTTACATCTCAAATGTTACCCCTTTACCAGTCGCCCCTCTGCAAAAACCCCTATCCCATCTCCCTGCTTCTATGAGGGTGCTCCCTCACCCACTTCCCCACAGATTGATCCATTTTTATCTCCTTGTACAAAGCTCAAGTCCAAGTGGATAAAGGGCCTCCACATAAGGCCGCATGCACTGAAACTAATAGAAAAGAAATTAGGGAAGAGCCTTGAACACATGGGCAAAGGGGAAAATTTCCTGCACACACAATGGTTCATGCTCTATGACCAACAATATACAAATGGGACCTCATAAAATTGCAAAGATTCTGTAAGGCAAAGGACACTGTCAATCAGACAAAACAGCAATCAACAGATTAGGAAAAGATCTTTACCAATCCTACATCCAATAGAGAACTAATATCCAGTATATATAAGAACTCAAGAAGTCAGACTCCAGAGAACCAAATAACCCTACTATAAAGTGGGGTATAGAGCTAAACCACTGAGGAATGCTAATGGCTGAGAAGCACTTAAAGAAATGTTCAACATCCTTAGTCATCAGGGAAATGCAAATCAAAACAGCCCTGAAATTCCACCTCACACAAGTCAGAATGGCTAAGATGGCAAGGTTGTGAAGAAAGGAACACTCCTCCATTGTTGGTGGGATTGCAAGCTGGTACAACCACTCTGGAAATCACTCTGGCAGTTCCTCAGAAAATTGGACATAGTACTACCTGAAGACCTAGCTATACCACTCCTGGGAATATACCCAAAAGATGCTCTGACATATAATAAGTACAAATGCTCCACTATGTTCATAGCAGCTTTATAATAACCAGAAACTAGAAAGAACCCAGATTTCCTTCAACAGAGGAATGGATACAGAAAATGTAGTACATGTACAAAATGAAGTCCTACTCAGCTATTAAAAACAATGAACTCATGAAATTCTTAGGCAAATACCATCCTGAGTGAGGTAACCCAATCACAAAATCACACACATGGTATACACTCACCGATACACTTAGCCCAAAAGCTCAGAATACCCAAGATACAATTCACAGACCACATGAAGTTCAAGAAGAAGGAAGATCAAAGTGTGGTCTTCTTAGAAGGGGGAACAACATACTCATGAAAGGAAATATTGAGACAAAGTATGGAGCAGAGACAGAGGAAAGACTATCCAGAGACTGTCCCACCTGGGGATCCATCCAATATACAATCACCAAACTCAGACACTATTCAGGATGTCAAGAAGTACTTGCAGACATGAGCCTGATATAGCTATCTCTTGAGAGGCTCTGCCAGAGCCTGACAAACACAGAGGTAGATGCTTGCAGTCAACAATTTAACTGAGCATGGGGACACCAATGAAGGAAGGGGTTTGCAATCACCTAGGAAGATCAATACCAACCAATCAGACCTGTCCAGAGCTCCCAGGGAATATACCAAAGAGTACACATGGAGGGACCTATGGCTCCAGCTGCATATATAGCAGAGGCTAGCCTTATCTGGCATCAATGGGAGGAGAATATCTTGGTCCTGTGAAGGCCCAGATGTAGGGGACTGCCAGGGTGGGGAGGCACGAGTGGGTGAGTGGGTAGGAAAATACTCTCCTAGATGCAGGGGGAGGGTTATGGCATAGGGTATTTCAGGGTGGGTGGGAACTGGGAAAGGGGATAACATTTAAAATGTAAATAAAGAAAATATCCAATAAAACAAGATCATAGCCTTTATAAATGAATGTATTCCTGATGATTCATGCTCAACTCATATCTACAACTTATAACTGTTCTAAAAAATTGAAATTTTGAACCTCATTTTCCTTTCTTCAAAAGGAGGATAATATAAAGTAGAATAAAATATATAATAATGTAAAATAAACTAAGATATTAAATTTACACAAAACAAACAGGAAAAGAGCCAAAGAAAATTTATAATAATCAGAGACCACCTCATTTGTACACTCAGGAAGTCGTTAAAAATACTAAAGTGGAAGCTATAATATATGCAGATGTCCTGGTGCAGACCTGTTTATGCTGCTTCAATATCTGTGAGTTAATACGAACTTTGTTCATATTAATATAGAGACCTGTGTTTTCTTGGTATCCTCCATACCATCTGGATCAGATGCTTTTATTTTTTTCTTTTAATTCATTTATTTCTCATACAACAAGTCCTAACCACAGCCCTTCCCCTCTCCACACCTCCTAATCCCCTGCATTCCTCCTTTCTCCTAGATGCACTGCTCCTCCCTTTCAGAAAGGGCCAGATCGCCCAGATATATAAACGAAATAAAGCATAACAACCTATAATAAGACTAGGTACAAACATACTGGAAAAGCCTTGAACTCATCTGCACAGAAGACAACTTTCCTAAGCAGAATATCATTAGCCCTGGCACTAAGACCAACACTTAATAAAATGGACCTCCTGAAACTGAAAAGCTTTTGTAAGGCAAAGGATACGATCAATAAGACAAAACAGTAGCCTATAGAATGGAAAAAGATTTTCACCAACTCCACATCTGACAGATGGCTAATATCTAAAATATACAAAAAGAGAAGAAACTAGACACAACAAACCAAATAACACAATTAAATATGGGATACCAATTTCAACAGAAGACTCTCAATAGAGACATCTCAAAAAGCTGATGAACACTGAAAGAAATTCTCAGCATCCTTACCCATTAGGGAAATGTAAATCAAAACAACTGTGAGATTCCTTGTACACCTGTCAAAATGGCTAAGATCAAAACCACACATCTCAATTCATGCTGGAAAGCATGGAGAGCAACACTTCTCCACCGTTGGTGGGAGTGTAAACTTTACATCCACTATGAAAACCAATGTCGTGGGAATACACCTGCATTAAGACCAAACTATCACTTTGGGCACACACCCAAAGGATACTTCATCCTACCAAAAGGTTACATGGTCAAATACGATTATAGTGGCTTTAATTGTAACAGTCAGAAACTAGAAACAATCTGAACAATCTAGATGTCACCTAACCAAAGAATAGATAAAGAAAATGTGGCACATTTGCACAATGGAATATTATTCAGCTCTTAAAGACAAGTACATTATGAAATGTTCAGGCAAATGAATGGGACTAGAAAAAACATCATCTTAAGTGAATCAGCCCAGTTTCACAAAGTCAAATCTGATATGTATTCACTTCTATGTGGATATTATCCATTATCTAAAGGATCAGTCTGCTACAATCCACAGGCACAAAGAGACTATGAACAACAATGAGGGATGCAAGGATCTATCTTAAAGGGAAATAGAATAGATTTTACAGCTGGCCTAGGGGTAGGTGGCCATGGAAAAAGTAGGATTCAAACATTTTTTTTTCTGCCTCATCATCTCCACAGTTCCCTGAACCCTGTGGGAGAAATTGGCTGTCTCTCAAGTGTTTGACTGTGAATTTCTGTATTTTTTTCCTATCTTTTTTGGGGATTTATTCTAATGCTTTGTCTTAATTCAGCTCCCAGAATCACATGGGAATCTGTCCATTCAGACCCTAAAGGAAGCCTTCCCCCAGTTTATTTTCCCCAGCTGGGAAATAAAGTTGCCCACTGCCAATGGCTGAGCAGAAGAATGAAAGAGGTGTGACTTTGAGATTTAGCCAGCAAGGAGAGAACAGGAGAGTCCTCATGACTCAGAGGGAGAATAATAAGATTTAAGAGCTGCAGAAGAGAAACCATCCAGCAATGTAGGATGAAAGGTAATGTGGTCCTATGGGGATGGCTCCCAGAAGGTAACAGGGTATCAGTGATGAAATATAGATTCTTTCAGAAAGTGTTAAGCCAGGAACACTGAAGGGAAATGTATACTAGCTGTGGGGAGGATCAGAAATGCCCAACCTTTGAGCTAGTCAAGGTAAATCAAAATTAGCTGACACAAGCATGTGTGTGTGTGTGTGTGTGCGCGCGCGCTCACGTCTGTCTGTCTGTCATTCATTCAAGAATACAGAGCTCTTCTGTGGGTGTAGGGAGTCAAACAATTTAACCAATTCACTGCTACACATCTATTAAGATCACTATCATATTCATAAATGATACTTTGATATAATTTTGTAGTTCAGCTATGTTAAACCCTCTGGTAGGGTTTCTGGGCTCTAGTGAAGACAAACAGTTCTGGATCTTATTAACTTGGTTTTATACTGTTATCTAGGCATCTGGTTTTGAAGATATTATAATTCTTGGTGCTTGACTTAGGGTTTTATTGCTGTGAAGACACAGCAAGACCATTGCAACTCTTACGAAAAAAAATGTAATAGGGGCTGGCTTACTGTTTCAGAGGTTTAGTCCATTATTGTCATGGTAGGAAACAGGCCAGTATGTAGGCCGACATGGAGCTGAGAGTTCTACATATTGATTTGTAGGCAGCAAAGGGAGATTGCATTCTACACTAGGTGTAGCTTGAGCATAGGAAAACTCCAAGCCTATCATCATAGTGACACACTTCTTCTAACAGAGCCACACCTACTCTAACAAGGTCTCACCGCATAATGGTGGAATTCACACAGCATTCAAACATAAGAGTCTATGGGGGCATTGTCTATTCAAACCATCACAGTGATGGTATTTGGTCTTGTATTTGTTGGTATGGGTGTTTTGTTTATTTATCTTGCTCTCTTGGCTTTTAGAAGAATGTTGTTGTGGCTGTATGTTCCTAGGTAGAAAAATCTTCTGGGATCCTGATAGATATAATCACTTTGGGGGGTCTAAGTAAAATGTGTTTCTAGATTGCTGACATTTAGGAATGGAGATGATCCAGGAGGGTAGGCTCTCAGGTTGGAAAGCAATGTGTTCCTCTAGTTCTTAGTTCCCTGGGAAATGAAGTAGCAGGTAAAAACAGGCCATAGCAGAAGGTCAGCTACAGAGCTTGGATGAGATTGGGGCGTTGGATTAAGAAGAATAGAGGAAAAAGTAAAGTTCTGTAGTTACCCTTCCTGCTTCCCTAGCAGCAAGGGTCTGTAAGTTCCCAGGGAGTGCCTACTGGAATTTGAGGCTGTGATAAAGCAAGCAGTGGTGAAAGAAGTTTGGAATACTAGTTCTATGTGGTTCAGTGGAGATGGAATAAGCTTCAGGGGCACAGAAAAGTTGAAGCAGACAGTCTGCTGCAGAGCTCAGAAGAGATTCTCATATTGGATTGGAGGGGAGAGTGATAGACAAAGATCCACTGTTAGCCTACTTTCTTCCCTGGTCAGATTCCTTACTTTCCTTTTGATAACCTTCTTGCCTCTGTCCTGTGGAATCAGTTGTTAACTTGGAAGATTTAGGCATACTCTGATTTTAGGATCTATCTAATCTTTCCTACATTTCAAGTTGTTTACAGGCTTGGATTTATCTAGTGTCTTGTTATATCAACATCTCTCTTCACTTTATTCCTTCATTCTTATCAACATTCTATTGACCAATTAATCTTTCCAAAGTACTTTGTTTTTCATTGTATTTTCTTGTCCACAGAATAAATAAATAAACTTCTTGTTGGGCAATTAGAGTTCTGTAAATGTCTCTATAATATAATGGGCACTTAGAAACGTGGTAGTAAGTACCATAGTCTGTCCTATGGAGATTCTAACTGAAACAGTCTATCTTCTGTCTGCTTTATACATCTATTCTTTCTATGGAGCATCTTCTAATGATAGCAATATTTATTTTTTATCTTACTATTTTCTAATTTTCAAATTCAAAATACAGTACTGACAGATTTAATCTTATTATGGAAAAGCTGAAAATTGAACAGGTTTTAAAAATAATATATATATATATATAAATATATATATATATATATATAATTTTAACCAAAGTGACTCAGAGTAGTATAGAACTAAGACTATTTCCTAAAGTTAGGAAAACTTGGATAAAAATTCCAGCTTTTTTCATTTATTACTGGAATCATTTTGGGAAATAAACAGCATTTAGCATATAGCATATATTTTTCATTTAGAAAAAGCCAGTTTTTAATTTCTCTTAGAAAGTGTTTAAAGGGAAATAAATATTTGTTTGTCCACTCTTCTGAGAATTTTCATGAGCCTTTTGAGAAAGGTTGATATAGGTACCATATGTATGGCTAAGCACTCATACTCATGGCACTTCATAGAAAGTTGTGTGTCTTTGCATATCCATTAATCACTAAACAGCACTTGTAATGAAGATTAAAAGTAGCAAAAATCTATGAAATCTTAGAAAGCAGATTGAGAACAATGTCATTTATCAGAGCAAAATCAGTAGGTTCTATGCTTGGGTATGAGAAATTTCTAGCCACAGATTTTGACCTTGTTTATTGTATCAGGGAAGGTGCCACTATTGTGCAGCAGGCCTCAAACTCAATCAAGAAAGTTGATTACATCATTAAAATGGGTTGTCAGTTTGGCATCATTGAACATATCTTGCTGGCTTAAGAGAATCTTAGCAAACTTTAGAATATTTTTCAGTAGTATGAATGCATGCCAACAAAGGAAAGCATAAGGAGGAGAGATATGAAATGCCATGTTCTGAGCATGGTGTGGATGTTGCCCAAATGAACTCAAAGAAGCTATGATTACTTGCATACATTTACAATATCAAGGAACTTCTGCAAAAGTTCCAGTTTAAACAGGGTGGGGCTCTCATGGCCAGACAACTGAGGAACTACTTACAATGGATGGTTGCTGCATGAGAGTCACTTTGGTGGTGGTGGTGGGGGGTGTCCTGTGGGAAATTGTCCTTGCACCATTGGATGACCCCACACTCATGTGCATATTGGCAATCCAAATTAGACTCAATGAGCAATGAAGAAAGGAGGAGAAGGAGGAAGAGGAAGGGCTGAGAAGGAAGAGGAGGAGGGGTGCCCCCCCCC